>PVJH01005247.1:0-114605 GCA_004026705.1 Nesogale talazaci | reverse complement strand
TTGAACTCTAGCAGCAATATTTTATAATTTTTCCCTAAAAAATCAGAGGACAAAATGTAAAGGAAAAATACAGATTTTTTTCATCACTGTCACCAAATTTAGCTGATAACAGTCTAGCTGGAAAGATTCATTAGGGATGATGTTTTATTTTTTCTCAAAATTGCATTAGAAAGTATAGAATCACTTGGTGGATCATAATTACTATAATTGAGATAGTTTGTGAAACTCTATAAAAATGTGTGCCTTCATTTGTAACAATAATTTTCCCCAGTGACTTTCTTGCTTCAATGAAGTTACTAAGTTTCCATAAAAAGAAATAATGCTTTCAAGCCTAAGTTAATCATGCAAGATGTAGAGATGTGTATGTGTGCATGTATGTGAATATATAGATTGATGGACTGGTAGATAGATAGATGATAGATAGATAGATGATAGAAAGATAGATAGATAGACATAAAGAGTATGTACGTGTATATCCACATACACTCACATATATACAGACACACATATCCACCATTGGGAAATCTTGTGTAGAAACATCTTTAAAAATAAAAATTAGCCAGTAAAGTTCTACAAATATACTGCTAGCTTAACTTAAAAAGCTCATGAAATGCAAACATTCCAGAATTTCACCTTTGAATTCATAGAATTGAAATGATGTCTAAATGTTATTCCACAAGCAATAAAAATGATCAAGCATACATATTAATTTACATGGATTGATAAAGTTAACTGGATTTTCTATACCTAAATCTGTCAACTAATATTTCCATGATAAATCATGACAAGAATGAAGGGGGTATTTGGGCATCTATTTTCTGGGCTGGCTAAGGCAGTATGCTAGATTTATTTTGTGTTAATCTTCAGTATCTATCAAATTTTATCAGAAAAGTATAATATTATATGATGGGTATATCATAAAATATATAAATCACATGTCCTAAAACTATGATGAAAATAATTTTATGTCTTCACAAATTGTTAAGAATATAGAACCCATGGTTTTGTATTATTTAACTTCAGTTTTCTAAAATATTACACATTTTGTACTTATCAGAATAAATTTAAATTCAAAATATTTCTTAAGTATTAAATAAATTTACTGTGAGCCAAAACTTCTGTCAATTTGTCTGACTGTAGTAGCTTGCAAGCTGCTATGATAGCTGGAAGCTGTGTCATTGGAATGTAGAGAATCAGCTGGGTTACCCAAGGTGAACAGGCTCAGCAGAGCTTCCAGGCCATAGTAGACTAATAAGAATGGCTATGATGTCCATTTCTGAGGTGGGAGCCACTTATCAAGAGCTTATGAAACCTTACAAAATGTCCCTCACTTTTCACTTCAATACTTACTCAAACAACACAATTCCATAAAATTTTATTTGACATTAGCCACATTTTAAATTTTCTATATTTTATCCTTATTGAATATATTACACAATTTAGAAATTTGCAGTGTATATCGTTTGCCTACTTTACTAGAATATTAGTTCTATGAGAGAAATATTTCAGTCTGTGTTCTGTTCTGATTAATGATTAGTACATGGCATTCAAAGGGTACTTAATAAATCATGGTTGGTGAGAAGAATGAATTATCCCCATTCTAAGAAAAATGAGTCCTTATGATATGACCCTACTTGATACTCACCCTCATGAAGAGAACACTGAAGACATGGGTGCTATAGCAAACCATGATGAAGAAAACTGTGCCCAGAATTCAGGAAGAATAGCACATGGTGTCTTACAACCTCTTAGATCAAATAACCTTCTAAGGGAGACATCATCTAAGTCCATAAGAGGAAGTACACTAGCTTGGGTGATCCTAGGATTGTAAGGTATAAAATCAAAATCCAGAGGATGGAAAAGTATGAGAATTTAAATTATGAACATCCAGATTGCAGTAGGCTCTAGATGTCAGTGGAAACCACAAATTTTTTAGCAGTGTCACCATATAGATTAGGCCTCTGAAGAATCCCCTCTCACTACAGTTTAGGGAGGCAAATAGCTTTGGTGTCAGAGTATTATAAAGTAGATTATGGTAGCTATAGTTAGATTAACATGATTAGGTCAACATGTAACAACTTAATGTTACAGTTTAGGGAGGCAAATAGCTTTGGCGTCAGACAGAGTATTATAAAGTAGATTATGGCAGATATAGTTAGATTAACATGATTAGGTCAACATGTAACAACTTAATGTTTGTCCTTCATTTTGACCCATTTTAAGGTGTTTTAATTTTTAATATTTTCCCCTTGATTTTTCAATTGAGATATTTATATGTTTTCTTAGACATGGTAGGTTTTTTTTTCTTCTTGTTTTTGTTTTACATGATTTTCTACATGGGAAATCCAGGGAGAGCTGAGCCTCAGTGGCATAGTGGTTGAGTGTGGGACTGCCACCCACTGGGCTGGCAGTTCAAATCCAGCAGCAGCTCTCCAGGAGCAAGGTTGGGCCACCTACTCCCACCAGAGGATAGTGATGCCCCCCCACCAAAAAGAAATCCAAGGTATGTTAATATAGAGAGATTGTAATTGGATCAATAATTTCCTAGAGTCATGACAGGGGAAGTCGGGAGGAAATGAGGCATTAACAATTAGCAGCACAAATTATTTGTGCTGTTGCTTGCACAATTTTTACTAATATGATTCAATGTTAAATTGCATAATATGTGAACTCTATGCCAATGAAACTACTTTTAGTGAATGGATGTATTATTTTTGCATGTGTGTATTATTTTTTAATTTTTTTCAATGTATAATAATGAATGCATTATTTTTTATATTTTATGAATATGCACATTAGCAGTATATATAAAATATACTCATGAGAAAAAATGAAGATTAGATTTAAGAAGTTATTCTCTAATTGGGAAAGAAAAAAAATCAGACTTGGAGTACATGTTAGCCTTCAGCAATATTTGTATAATTTATTCTTTTAGTCAAATTTCAGATTATGTTAGTCCAGGTGGACTAAAGAAACAAATCCAGAGACATTCTTATATGTGTACAAGGAAGAGCTTTATATCAAAGAGTAACTGTATATTAAGAAAACATCCCAGGTCAGGCCAGATCAAGTCCATAAGACCCATATTAATCCATATGGCTGATATCAGTCTGTAAGTTTATCTTCAGACTCATGGAGCATATGCAATGAATGACCCCAAATGCAAGAAGATCAACTGCCACTGGGTGGAAAGTCTTATAGATCCAGTGGTGATGGAAGAATCTCAGCACTGGTATGGGTCTCCACGTGACTCCTCCAGCACCAGGGCTCTGGATCCATCAGTATAGCTCCAAGTGACTTACCAATAGGAAACATCTCCCAGAAAAAGAGTATGTCCCACCTCCAGGGAAGAAGAAGAGTTCCCAGAATCCTCAGGAAGTCATGCCAACACAGAGGCCTCATTGGTTGTTACATGATCGATAGACTAGAATTCACCACTTTGCAAGCTGACAGGCTATGTAAATGCCACACAGGTATGTTAATATTTATCACAAGGTTGCTTATACATGTTTTATATATGGAACTAATAAAATTTGAATGGGCAGTGAGACTTCATCCCATGTACCTTGGACATGTTATCAAGAAAGATAAGTCCCTGAAAAAGAGCACTATGTTTGGTGAAGTAGAAAGGCAGCAAAAATAAAAATACTTGAAATACTTGGTGCCTCCAACAATAGAGTCAAACATAAAAACAATTTTGAGAATAATATTCACCTATGAATAGAATATAGGATCATGCATATATATGATTATATATATATAATCACACAATAAACAACAAATTTCACTAAGGCCTTTACTGCCTGGTTGATTCTGACTCATAGAATCCCTATAGCAACGGGATAAAGGTCTTTAGGGCTTTATTCTTGTAGTCTTAACTCCATTCACATCATTAATTTCCACTTTGAGAGAACAGCTTTTCCTCAGTCATATATTTTTTTCTTTTCTTTATTTTTATTTTTAAATCATTCTATTGAGGGCTCACACATCTCTTATTACAATGCATCCATCCATTGTATGTCAAGTACATTCGTAGCCCTCATTGTTCTCAAAGCATTTGCTTTCTACTTAAGCTTTTGGTATTACCTCCTTATTTTTTCACCTTCCTCTCTACTTCCCCCTCTTTCATGAACACTTGATAATTTATAAATTATTATTATTTTTTCATATCTCACACTGTCCAATGTCTCCCTTCACCCACTTAGCTGTTGTCCATAGAACCTTATAATCATGTCCCCTTTTAAACCACATCTTCCCTCTACCCTCTTGGTATTGTCTCTCTCAACATTGGTCCTGAGGGGGTCATCTGTCCTGGATTCCCTGTTTTTCTGGTTCCTATATGTACCAGTTTACATCTTCTGGTCTAGTCAGATTTAAAGGTAGAATCTTCAGTCATATTTTGATTGACTTCTGACCTGAGAGGCTCACCTTCTGGAAGTAACCCTAACACAGATCAGGTATTCAGTATCTGATAATGTTTCTATCCAATGCATAAGGACTTATTGACTAATTCATCTGATGTGGCAATTAATTCCTTCTTCTTAATCTATTCTTAGTCTGAAAGATGTTTTGAAAAGGCTCCTATGAAACATGTTTGCATGGGGTGATTATGTAACCATTTGAAATACCAGTGATATGACTTCCATGGTATAACAAACTGATAGATAAGTAGTAGACAAATCTCTATGCTGATAAAACAGAGAAGTTGTATTATCTTAAAAAGAATATCAGGGTCAGAGAAATGCTTATTGACAATCTACATAATGCAGATAATACAATCCCACTTGCTGGAATTGAAGTACTCACTCATGATGATCAAGGACTGCAGCATTCAGTGTATTAAAACTCCATGTAGGCAAAACTGAAATCTTCACAACCAAACCAATAGGCAATATTATGACAAATGAAGAACATATTGAATCTGTCAAGGATTTTGTCTTACTTGGATCCACAATTGATTGCGCTCATGGAAATAGCATTCATGAGATCAAAGGATGTATTACATTCAGTAAATCTACGGCACAAAACCTCTTTAAAGTTTTGAAGAGCAATAATGTTACTTTGCATACTAAGGTGTACCTGACCCAAGCCTAGTATTTTCAATTGTTTCATATGTGAAAGTTGGACACTGAATAAGGAAGACTGAAGGAGGACTGATGCATTTAAGTTATGGTGCTAATGAAAACATTTGAAAAACTCATGGACTGCTAAAAGAACAAGCAAATATGTCTTGGGAGAACTGCAGCCAGAGCGTATCTTAGAATCAAGGATGATGTGACTCAGTCTCAAGTACTTTGGACATGCTATGAGAGACCATTTCCTGGAAAGGCACATCATGCTTAGAGAAGTCGAGAGGCATAGAAATAAAGACTCTTGAGAAGTGGCCTAACAATGGCTATGACAATGGTCTCAAACAACAATATTTGTGAAGATGATGTAGTACCAGATGGTGTGTCTTTCCTTCTGCAGTCAATAAAAGTCAGAACTGATTGGACAACATCTATAAAGAAGAAAATGTTTGAACAATTCTTTGAAACAGCACTCATGGTTACTTAACATCTATACAACGATGCATAATAAACATCACATCAACCTTTCCCAAAGTGTATTCAGTATACTCATCATCAAACCTCTCACAAAACAATATTCACCAGAATATGTCCACTTCTACAAATGCTTCTTTATTTAACATGGCTCTATCATCCCTTTTCTGCAGTACTGTGCTAAATAGTTTCCCTGCTACCCCTGACAACTAACAGCTAGTTTTAGAATAACTTTTAAATGGAGTTAGATTTTGTTTTGTTTTGTTTTTTCCATCACTGCCCTCTGGTGGGAGTGGGGCCCAGCTTTGCTCCTGGAGAGGTGCTGCTGGATTTGAACTGCCAAGTCAGTGGGCTTTAGTCCCGCACTCAACCACTGTGCCACTGGGACTCAGTCATAAATGGAGTTAGATTATAAACTCACTTAATTTGGACTTGTAATCTGTAAGAACTATAAACTCCAGAAGACATGGTCCCTAGCAAAATAGAGGATCAGTGGAAAAGGTGAAGCCACTCTTCAAAATTGATTGACATCATGACTCCAAAAAATGGGGTCAAATATTGCCCAAATTGAGAAGATGGATCAGACAAGGTGATATTTTTACTGGAATCACTGTGAGTCAGAGCCAACTTGATGACACCTAACATAAAAGACTTTGATAATCTGGTCAGAAGTCTATGTGTGTGTACAAGTATTAGTGCAATGGCTAGGCAGTCATTTGATAACTACAAAGTCAATGGTTCAAACCCATCAGCTGGTTCAGGAGAGAAACACTAGACTATTGGCATGTAAAGATTTTAAGTTTCAGGAACCCAAAAAAGTGCTGTCTGATAAGGTCTCTATTTCTTGGTTTTAACTTGATGGCAATCAGTTTGCTTGTTTGTTTTTTGGTTTTCAAAATTGAATGATATTTTTCTAGCCACTATTCTGCACATAGAGTTCCCACCTAAGGTTGTAACTTGTAGCCCTTTTGATATCTCTAATTGGAAAGTTCCCTTATTTTTGTCTTCTGCTTAATGAAGAACATATTATAACTTATTTAACCAATATTTTATTGAGCATGCAAATCCATGACTCTCTTGCTATCCAGTTGAGTCAGATCCATAGCAATCTGACATATATCTTGGAGGCTATACATCTTTAGAGGAGCAAAGTATCTTTTAAGTGCAGAGCAGCTGGGGAGTTTCAAGCAAATTCATAGCTCCCAGTCCAAGGCTTACCTGGCAGCCTCATCAGAATTTTGGGGCAGTTTTTGCTCTTTGGTAATTTATTCAACTGTAGGGAGTGCATTCCAAATGATATGTCATTCCTTCAGTATGCACAGTATGTTTCTTCAATACATTTTATTTTTGTTCAAAAGTGCTATTTTAATATAATTCCTACAAAAGTCATACAAAATGTATATGTACAAACATGCACAATACATGTAATGTTTGGGGGTGGCAGTGATTGAGAAGGAATATATAGCTCCTTGCCACATGATTACTATGCCTTAGAAAGCTTAGTTATATTCTAGATTAGTAAAGTACCTTGATGCTAGGAGAGAAAGCAAAAATAATAAAACCAAAACATTTCTCCAAGGACCTCTGAATTGAAGAAGCTGGGCATATTTCCAGTCCCCTCTACTTATCTCTCTTGGCTCCAGTACAGCAATATATCTTCTCCTAAACAGAACCATGTCTGAAGTAGAAAAGCTAATTAACTCTTTGCTTACCATACAAGAGATCAAATGAATAAAATTTGGAATCAAGAATTACTTTAATAAAGTATCATAGGCATGTTAGACAAATAATAACTCTTAAAATGTCCTCCCTACTTACTTAGCAGAATTTATTCACATTATGTAAATATATTTTTAATTTGCAGGTAACATTTTCAAGGGAAGTTCTAAATGAAACTTAAATAGTTATAATTTTTCTATCAGAAGTAAATGAATTAAGTATAAAATCATTTATCAGACCCAGTATAGCAATTTTATATGTATTCTTGCATGCACATATTACTTTCTATATTTGTCTATATTTAAGGAGTACAAGTGCTGTAGTTGATTACATATCAGGGTGCTAATTAGCAGTTTGAAAATATCAGTGTGCAGCACAAGTATGACCAAACTGTCTACTTTCAATATTTATAGTCTCAGTAATGCACAGGAGTAATTCGACTTTGTCCTATTGGGTAACTATGAGTCAGAATTGACTGCATAGCAGGGAATATATGAATATCTTTACACTGAGTTGTAATCCATACTGAGGCTTGTGGTCCTTGATCCTCACCAAAAAGTTCTTAAAATCTTTGCTTTTAGCTGCAAAGTTGCATCATCTTCATATTGCATGTTTATAAAAAGTTAAAAAGTCTTCCTCCAATCAACTTATCTATCCTTCAATTGACTCCAATCCACAGTTTGTCATTCTGTGGTGGCTTCTGTGTTACTGTGATGTTCAAAGTTATTTCACCAATATTTTAAACCAGGGTGAACGGGTTTCAGTGTATCTTTTTGACTAGAAGCATACTATGAAGGAAGAATGGGCTGTCCACTTTGAGAGATTAGCTAGCACAAGGGCAATGAGTAGCTGTGAGACATTGTCAGGAAAAGTGCCATAAGGTGAGTCTCTCAGGTGAGTCATTCAAAATGTAACATGGAGAGACTTATCTCTTTAAAGTAGACTCAAAATAATAATGTAGATATATTAAAATTTGTGAGACCTACATTTCTCGATAGGGAACATCTCAAAATTAGTAGAAGCAGCTGCAAACATGTACAGAAAGAACATTTCAAAATCCATTTGAAAATATGTCATTGAAAGCATTATATATTATATATAAATACATATAAAGTGATAGCTTTATATTTCATCTATATGTACAAGGAAGTCCAGACAATACATTATGATGCAAATTTATCACCCAACAATAAAGCTGGTGACAAAGAAGCTGAAGAATCCTATAGCTTTTTCAGTCTGAAATTGATCAAACATGGGGTCAAGAGGCATTGATAATCATTGGTGAATCACACACAAAAGTTAAAAATGAGCACAATAATACTTCCTTGGATATGTCTCACCTAAATTTGAAGAACATCTCAGAGAGTTTTGACATATTGATTGTGATACCGTGTGACCTGATGAATTGTGGGATTACATCAACAACATCATGTGCTATACTATTGGTGGATGTTAACTTGGGTGAAAATGAATATAGCAATCCACAAGAAGGAAAAGAAAAATCAAGGAGCCCATGGATAAAGAAAATCATTGAGGGGTTTTATGAGAAGTTTGAATGGTTGAGTATGAAATTTATGATGTGCAATATAAACCACATAATTCATTATTCTAAAAATAGAGAAAACAATGTAGAAAGATCACACTATATGTTAGAAGACTGGAATGTAATCCTAAAAGTAAAGTAATGCATGTGGAAGAAATAATTAAGTACAATCCTAGAAAATTGCAAAGTGCAGCTCAAGAAAACAAAGTGATGTATTATTATGAAATAGGCAAAGAGCCAGAAAGGAATAGCATGCAAAATATATCTCAAATCAAAAGAACTAAAAGAAAAATTCAGACTATGTTTGAGTAACTAAAAAATTATTTGGCAAAATCTTGAGTGATGCAGGGGACATAGAAAGAAAATGAAAGAAATATGCAGAAACATGTAACAAAAACAATTGTTACCAATTCAACACTACAAGATGTCAAGAACCAACGGTACTGAAATCAGTCAAAGTTGCATTGAAGGCATTATTGAAAGAAGGCTTCAGAAATTTACAGAAAACCAAGTAAAATGTTTCCAGAAGGTGATGAAGCACTGGTAGCAAGCAATAATCTCTATCAAGAAATTTAGAAGACAACTAACTTTCCAACCACATGAAGAGATTCTTATTTATACCTGTGTGAAAGAAATATGATCCAACAGAATGAAGATAGTATAAAACAGCATCATTAATATTTCATTCAAGTAAATTTTATCCACCTTTTTTTTTCAGCATTTATCATGGGGA
This sequence comes from Nesogale talazaci, assembly GCA_004026705.1. Lineage (NCBI taxonomy): Eukaryota > Metazoa > Chordata > Mammalia > Afrosoricida > Tenrecidae > Nesogale > Nesogale talazaci. The sequence continues at coordinate 105,067 of PVJH01005247.1, read as the reverse complement.
GCAGACATAAATGCAAAGTTGTGGTAGTTTAGGGAGACTAGAGAAGCAAAGCCTCAGAAACTCATATATATGAGAATGTGTTAAATAAAAGGTAAGTGTAAATTAAGAAAGCATCCCATCCCAGTGTTGTCCAAGCACACAAGCTCCACATTAACCCATACGTTCGACACTGATCGACAAAGTCCTACTGAATCTTACCAAACACACAGAATTACACTGACTACAGGAGGAAAGCCAAATCAATGAGCATTTAGCATCTCAGTGCTGGCAGGGATCTCTACATGGCTTCTCCAGAAACCAGGACTGCTTTGCGACAGGTCCATGTACTGGGGAGACGTCTCCGCAGGGATGTGAAGCAGTGAACTGGCTAAGGCAATTGCACCCTGGTCTGACCATCAGAGAACAAGAGACCCGAGGACTAGAAAAGTGAGGCTCACTGAGCTGTTTACCTCTGCCCTTCAATTATTCCTGAATGTGTTTACCCAGGTTGTCACAATAAACTGTAATTATCTCAATCCACCCTTTGCCAATTTAGCACCTGTACACAATTCTTTGGCCTAACAATTGCAGTTAAGGAACCCTTAAAGCCTAATCCTATAAACATATGGATATATTCCCCCACTTATGAAAGTTTATAAGCCAACCACGTCATGCCTTTATCACCCCAGTTTTGGGTATCCAATTTCTATACTGCCCACTACATCAACTCAGTGAAGAATCCTCATTCCAGTTGGAACATTGTGAAGTTTGTATCCATAAGCAAAGTCAAATCAGGACAAGCCATCCATAAAGTCAACAACAATATGCACCAGATCACAGGCTCAGAAATTTCTTGATCTGGTCAGGTTCTGGTCAATACAATGTGGGCTGCCTCACTTAGTCTTTCCAGGGTGCCCATTGATCACCTTGCCTTTAGACCATGGGCTCTCACAAACACTCAACAAGCCTAGCCCCTTAATGCTAGGTCATGAGCTTTAAACCAGTCAACCCTCTCTCATCTTCTCTTTTTTTCTATAAACCAAGTCCACAGGTGTCAGTGGCCAAACTCAATAGATCTCTTTATAGCTGTATTTCTCCCACTTCCACTCAACAAGTAGAGCCAGGTGGTCACTTAGCAGGCATTTCAGCCTTCCTATAGGGTCCCTTTAATGTTTAGTCCTAGAGAGGAGTTTTTTTCAGGGTTCCAGATTTTTCCCACTTCTGACAAAGAGCATTGACTCCTGACTACTCCAAAGCACAGGGTGAGGCATACTTTTTCAAAGTTTTCTTTGCAGATATGGCCTAAACCCACCTAAAGATCAAATTTTAATGGATGAAAGCAAGTGGACTTACAAACTTCATTTTCATGCTTTCCATATTATTTCCAGAAAACAGTTGAGTAAACAGTGTGGCTTTACCTGACTTCTGGCTAGCCAAAGAAGAAACACTACTCCTCATTTTAAGACTTAGTATTCCCAGGGTACATATGCGCTTATCTAGGTAGACTGGAAAACAAACCCACAAGAACTTATATAAGAGAGAACCCATACATCTGACACTGATCTGCAAAGATTACCTCAATTTCACCAAAAACACACAATGACGTGGAATACGGGAGGAAAGCCAAATCAGTGAGAATGTCAGCATCTCAGCTCTGGCAGGGTTCTCCATATGGCTGCTCCAGCACCCAGAGTAGATCCTTGTAGCTTCTCCTCAGGGATGTCTCACAGGAAGTGAACCTTGCCACCTGAAGCAGGGAACTGGCTAACAGGGAACAACAGACCTTAGCACAATAAACCTTAACTATCACAAAAGTGAATTCAAATGAGAATGTGACACAATCAATATACTTTTTATTGTCAGATATATGTTATATCCGAGAACAATATAGTGATGCTTACTTGTATTTTACTGATTATGCAAATACATTAGGTTATACGGATTATAGAAAATAAGGAGAATTTTGAGAAGAAAATTCTTGATACCTAATTGTGCCTATGAGTATCATATACATAGACCAATAATCAATTAAACAGAAAAAATATCACTTCATATCAGGAAACGTGTGTGTCAGAATTGCTTCCTTTCACCATACTTATTTGTTTCCTTTCACCATTATTTTTTGAGGAAATAATCCAAAAACCTGGACTATACTAAGAAGAATACAGAGTCAGCATTTGAGGAAATTTTATTTACAACCTGCAGTATGTGGATGAAACACCCTTGTTTGGTGAAAACTAGTCAGGCATGAAGCACTTGAAGATCTAAAGTTGCAGTTTTCAATATGGATTATAATCCAATTTAAAGAAAACCAAAATATTCCCAATGGGATCAGTTGACAATATTATGATAGGTAAATTGAGAAAAGATCAAGATTGTCAAGGACTTAGGGTTTCTTATTTCTTTTTTTTTGACCCATAATCAATGTTCTTGGAAGCAGAAGTAAAAAAAATCAAAATATATTTTGCATTTGGTAAATCTGTTCCACAAGATCTACCAGAGTGTTTAAGAACAAGTTTGTCACTCTGAGGCCTAAGAGTTGCTTGACCCACGGCACAGTCATTTCAATAGCTGCATATGCATGTAAAAAATGAACAATGAATAAGCAAGATCACAGGAGAGTTAAAGCACTTCACTGATGATGTTAGTAAAGAATATGGAAAATACCATAGATTGGCAGAACAAAAAACCTTTCTTCCAAAAAGAGCAACCCCAAAGCTTCTTATTTTAAACATCCTAACAGAAGAGGCCAAAATCTAGAAACTTTGCTTGCAAAGCTGAGGGTCAGTGAAAAAGAAAAAGACCTTTAATAAGAAGTGATGGCACTGGGGCTGTAACCATGGGCTTAACCATAGCTATTATTGTGCAAGTGGCACAGGACCAGGAGTACTGCTGTTCAATGTAGTCTTCTTGGAATTGACTCAAAGGCATCTAAGAACAGCAAACCTTTCTGAAGTCATTTTCTTCTTCACAGTGCACAATTTGCTCAGCATACAGTTTAAATAAGTATGGTGAGACACTAACATATATAACCTTTCCTAATTTTAACCTATGCAGTATTTCTGTGTTCTCTTCTAGGGCTGCCAATTGTTCCTGTTTCTCCTGAGCACAAAATAGTGTTCTCGTTTCCCATTTTCTCAAAACTACCTACAGTGTCACAATAGGCAAATTCCTTTGCAAAGTCAGTAAAAGACAAGTGAACATCATCCTGTTGTCTGTTGTAGCCAAGGTCCATCTGACATCCACAATAATATCCTGAATGCTTTGTTTTCTTTTTGAATTGAAAGCCAGAATTATCTTTAAAGGGCAAGACTTTGTCTCATCGACTTTGGACAGCATTTCAGAAGAGAGAATTCTCTTGGAAAAAGACACTATGCTATGTACACCAGAATGTTGGCCAATAAGAGGAAGACTATTGTGGCTATGGTCTGATAAAATGGCAATAATGCTGGACCCCACCAGAACAGCAAGGATCCATTGGTGTTTCATTCTGTTGAGCACAGGTTCTCCGTGAGTCAGAACCAACTTCATCACATCAAACAACAACATATCTATAGTTATACAAATACACATATATGAAGTAGTGCAAATAGTTAACACAAAAAAAGAAGAAGAAAAGCCTATGTATGGAGAATTGTTTTCCATCATGAAATCCTGGTTTGGTTTTCTACATTCTCAATGCATGTACACAAACACATACTCACAAATCCAAACTCACCACCATGAAGCCAATGCCTACTTACAGTTACCCTGTAGGACAGGATAACACTGTCCTTGTGGGTTTCTATGACTAGAACTGTGTTCTAGAGTAGAAAATCCCATCTATGGAGCAGCTGGTAGTTTCTAAGTGTGGCCACTGCAGATTGCAGCGCAGTGCATGATCATGACCCTCAGGACGCCTTCACACAAACACATTCAAATGTGTCTATATTACATATGGGTTTGTATGTATAACACTTATTAGTAAAAAATTAAAAACCGTAATTGTCAATTCCAACTCATAATGAGCCTATAAGCTTACCTTTGTGGATTTCTAAGATGGTGAATATTTAAAGAGTAGAATTCCTTATCTTTTAGTTGAAGGATGACTGGTGCTTCAAACTGCTGACCTTGTAGTTAGCTGCCCAAAGTGCAATACATTACCTTACCAGGGCTTCATATTTGCCACTCATTAGTATTAAAATACAGAACATTTCGAATACTAATCTACACACTTGAAAGTTCCTCTTCATTTCTCAGTAAGCTGGTTCCCTCTTTGTTTCTCCCTCGGTGAGGGTGGTGGGTGACAGCAAGTCAGTTCCAAATCATAATGACCCTATGCACAACCTAGCACAAAGCTGCAGGGGCCTGCACCATCCTTACAATTGCTCATATGTGGTAGCCCATTGTTGCAGCCAGTTCACCTTGTCAAGTTCCTTCCCCCTTTTCACTGCTCCTCTTCCAAGCATGGTGTCCATCTCAAGAAACTGGTCTCTGATAGTACATCAAAATTATGTGAGATGAAGTCTCATCCTCTTTTCTTCTGAGGAAAATGGTGGCTATATTTCTTCCAAGTTAGATTTGTTCTTTTCTTTTGACAGCCCATGCTAATTTCAATATTCTTCACCAGCACAATAGTTCAATTGCCTCCATCCCTCCTTGGGCTTCCTTATTCAAAGTCCCGTGTTCACATACATGTGAGGTGATTGAAAAAAATCCTGTTTGGGTCAGAAGCATTTGAGTTATCAAAGTATCATCTCTGCTGTTTAAAACTTGAAAGGCCTCTTGAGCAGGAGATTTACTCTATGCAATGTGTTATTTGGTATCTTGACTGCTGCTTACATGCACATTGCAATTATTGTGAATTAATTAAGATATAATCCTTGAAAACTCCAATGTTCTCTCCATCTATTACAAGTGTATCTATTGGTTCAGATGTTAGGATTTTGGGCTTCTTTATGTTGAGTCATAATCTATACTGAAGGTTGAAATACTTGATTTTCTGGGATTAAAAAAAATTATTTGGGGCTCATACAACTCTTACTACAATCCATCCATCCATCCATCCATCCATCCATTCATCAATTGTATTTCAAGCACATTTATACATTTAGTGCCCTCATAATTCTCAAAACATTGCTTTCTACTTAAGCCCTTGATATCAGTTCCTCATTCTCCCTCTCTGCTCCCCCTCTCTCATGACCCTTGAAAATTTATAAATTATTATTATTTTGCCATATCTTACACTGTCTGATGTCTCCCTTCACACTATTCCCTGTTGGCTGCCAGCAAGCACTTCGAGTGCTACTCATTTTCAGCAATAGAGATTGTGTCATCTGCATGTCACAGATTGTTACTAAGTCTTCCTTCAATCTTTGTGCTGCATCCTTCTTCAGATGGTACCATTTCTGTGATTATCTGCTTGGTATACATATTGAACTAGTATGGTCAAGGTACATAAATCTGACACACAGCCTTATGGATCTTAAATCATGTACCATGCCTTTGCTCTATTTGCACAACTGACTCTTGATCCACATACAAGTTCACATGAACACAATGAGGTGTTCTGGAATCCCCATCCTTCTGAAAACTAATCATAGTCTGTGCAATCTAGACCATCAAATGCCTTTGCAGAGTCAAAATAACATCTTTCTGCTTGGATTCAAGGTCCATGTGACATCAATAATGATAATCCATGTTTCACATCATTAACCTCTGGCAGCTCCTTGTCAATGTACTCCTTGAATCATTGTTGCACAATTTTACTTGCATGTGATATCAATGATATTTCTATAATTTTAGTACTCTGTTTGGTTAACTTTCCTAGGAATGGGTACAAATCTGGATACCTTTTAGTAAGTTGGCCAAGTAGCCATTTTTCAAATTTCTTGACAGAGACAGATGAGTGCTTCCAGGATTTCATAAGCTAGTTGGACCATTTCAATTGGTATTCCAACAATTTCTGAAGTCTTGTTTTTGGCTAACAACAAGTAAAGTCTTAATAGAGAACATAAACACAGTTACACTAAAAAAAATTCAAGATTACAGTGTTTATGAATGTTTATGCCTAACATAACTTTCTACTTGCTAATAGTTGAGCATTGAGAACTATTTTTTTATTAAAAATCATTTTACTGTGGGCTCGTACATCATTTTTCACAATACATAAATAAACATACTGTTCTGTCATATCTTACACTTCCCGACCTCTCCCCCAACCCACTCCTTTGATGCCCATCCTTCAATAGGAGCTTCTGTGTATATCCTGGCCATTGGCTCGTCTCTCTACCTCACCTTCTCTCCACCCTTCCAGCAGCTCCAGTCTAAGCACTGGCCCGAAGGGGCTCATCCGTCTTGGTTTCCCCGTATCTCCAGCTCTCCTCTATGCTAGTGTGATTTCTCCAGTCCATCTGGATTTGTAAGGTAGACTTGGGACCATGATGGCTGGGGGGGGTGGGGGGGGGGAGGAAGACTTCAGGAACTAGAGAAAACTTGTGTGCATCATCACTGCCCCTTCTTGTTCAACGGTCTTGTTGTCCCTTGACTGGTCTGTCTCCTCCCTTTGACTCCCCTGTAAAGTGGTGACCAATTAAGTGCCAGTGGAACTTAGGACCCCACCCTGCTCTCCCCCTAATTTGTGATGACTTGGTTCTTGTTCTTTGATGTTTGACACCTGCTCCCTATGGCCCTCTTCATCACAGGCTGGTGTACTTCTTCCATGTGGGCTTTGCTGTTTCTGCACTGAATGGCCACTCAGTTATCTTCCAGTCTTTGAGACTCCAGACATTCAATCATTTGGTAGCTGAGCACTATCGTTTCTTCTACTCTGTTTGCGTCTGTATCCATTTGTCTTCAGCGATTGTATCGGGAGTCAATTGGTCCATTGATTTTGATTTTGGTTCTTTGATGCCTGATACCTGATTGATTCAGCATCTCATGATCGCACAGGCAGGTGAGCTTCTTTTATGGTGGGTTTTGTTGCTCCTGAGTTTAATGGCTGCTCATTCATGCTAGAGCCTTTAAAAACCCCGAGGTTATATCTTTTGATAGCTGGGCATCATCAGCTTTCTTCACCACTCTTGGTCATGCTCCCACATGTCCACAGTAGGTGCCTTGGGGTTGTGTGCACACAGTGATATGTGTGGTTTTTTCCCCCGTTTGATGCCTATTGCCTAGACCTTATACCACCTTGTGGCCACGCTGGTTGTTTTGCTTCTGTGTGGGTGTGATCTCTTCTCAGGTAAGTGGTTTATTGTTTATCTTCAGACTTTTAAGACCCCAGACCTCTGCAAGTGCCCTTTGTCTTCTCACCCTTTCCTCCATTTCCTTCCATCTCCCTCCTCTCCTACTATCATGCTCCACCTCCATTGGCATTTCAGAGCTTCCTCACAGATCATCACCCTCATTTAATCCTGACCAGGCACCCCCCGCTCCCTTCCATAGATTCCAGACCACTTGTTGCTCCCTCCACCCACCCCAGGCCATTTTTTGCTCATGCCCCTTTCTCCTCCCCTCTCTCATGCCTCCCAGGATTCATAAGACGTGCCATTCTTTTCTCCATTCTCTCTGACTAGGAATAACCCCTTCTTGGTTCGTTTGTTTTGTTTTTTGGGGTTTTTTTTTGGGGGGGGGGTGTCAGTCCGCACTGCTTCCCCACCATGTGTCATTCCAAGTAAGTGCCCTGTGTCGCTGTCAGCTTCAGAAGGGAGCCAAGTGCCCCGTCCTGTTGTTTGTTTGCCCAGTCATTTCTGTGACACATTGGGTCCGCAGCGGGGTGTAGTCCTCTGAGCATCGTATGTCAGTGTGGGGACTGGACTAGCTCTCTTCATCTTCTGCCCTTCTTGTCTTTGTCCCGGTGGGTGTGGGATGCTGGCCCTTCCCCCAACTTGTTCTCTGCCACGCCCACTTCTAGGGATGGAGTCCATCTGACTCTGGTTGCGTCTGGCTCTGTAGCTCTCATTTCTTGCATACTTCCATGCGTCCACGGTGTCCTCATGGTTGGGTGCTTCGTGGTAGGAACTTCTCACTCATTCCGGTTTCTATGAAACTGAGAGCAGTACTCCCCTTCTGGGTGGGTTAGTGCCCCATTCCCTCTGTTATCCTTTCACTTTTGAACTCCATTTTATCTCATTATCCCCTCCACCCTCTCATTCTACTGCCATTTCTGTGTTGCAACCAGCGTGCTCCTCCCTGAGTTTGGTCCTCCCTCCTCCCATTACCCTATATCTTGGACCAACTCTTATGGTATAAGAGTCTTCTCTTTTATACTCACCATACTGTTCCTACTTACCTTAGGGGGCTCATGCAGTACTTATCCTTTTGTGATTGACTGGATTCACTTAGCATAATTCCCTCCACTTCTTCCCACGCAGAGATGTTTCATTTGCTCGTCAGAGCTTTTGAGTGAGGCATAGCATTCCATTGTGTTAATGTGCCAGAGTTTGTTGATGTATTCATCTACTGATGGAAATTTAGATTGTTTCCAACTCTTTGCGATTGTGAATTGTGCTGCCATAAACATTGGCGTGCTTACCACTGGCTGTGGTTTATTTCTTGTCTCTTCAGGTATATGCCCAATAGTGGGATAGCTGGATCATAGGGTAGCTCAACTTCCATTTTCATTAAGTATTGCCAGTATTCCATTTTCATTAAGTACTGCTTTCCATAAGGCTGTACATACATACACGACCACCAGCAATGTAGAAAAGTTCCTATTTCACCACATCCCCTCCAACGTGTGTTGCACTCTGATTTTCTGATATGGGCTAGTCTCAAGGTTATTAGATGATATTTCATGGTTGTTTTGATCTGCATTTCTCTGATGGCTAGTGAACGGGAGCATTTTCTCATATGTTTATTGCCCATATGGACCTCCTGCCTAGTGAAACTTCTTTTCTGTTCTTTTTCTCATTTCCTCAAAGGGTTATCTGTTTTCATCTTCTTGCAGGAAACGAGGGTATTATAGATTTTTGTAATAAGCACTTGTCTGTTGTATCATTGCTAAAAATCCTCTCTCAGTCTTTGGGTTGCCTGGGTACCCTCTTAGTAAAGTCCTTTGATGCACACATGTGTTTGATCCTTGGTAAGTCCCATTTGTCAATTTCAGTTACCACTGCATTTGTACCCTGTCAAATTGCACTTAGTCTTTGTATTCCCTGGGTCAAGGTTCTTAGATTTTCCCAGTTTCTCTCACTAATGGCCCCGATAGTTTATGGTTTAACTTTCAGATCCATGATCCACCTTGAGTTTTTCTTGTGCATGGGGTGAGGTAGAGATCCTGTTTCATTTTTCTAGATGTGGATTGCCATTGTCTCCAGCATCATTTGTTAAATAGGGTATCGCCCTCCCACTTGATGCTTTTTGGGCCCTTGTTGAAAATCAGTTGTCTATATGCTAATGGTTCTATTTCTGGGTTTTCTATTCTTTTCCATTTATCTGTGTCTCTGTCATTATGCCAGTACCATGCTGTTTTGACCACTGTGGCTTTGTAGTAAGTGTGAAAATCAGGTAAAGCCAGACCTCCGATTGTGTTCTTATCCTTGAGGAGATCCCTGCTAATTCTGGGCTTTTTTCCTCTCCATATGAAGTGGGTGGTCAGTTTTTCCAGTTCTATGAAGAAGGTTGTTGGTATTTGAATCAGGATAGCATTGAACTTATAAACTGCCCTAGGAAGGATAGATATCTTTACTATATTGAGTCACCCAATCCATGAGCATGGGACATTCCTCCATTTGTGGAGGTCACTTTTCATTTACTGTAGTAGGGTTTTGTAGTTTTCCTTGTATAGGTCTTTTGTTTTTTTGGTTAAATATATCCGTAGATACTTCAATTTATTCTTGGCTATTGTGAATGGTACTGCCTTCTTGATCTCCTCTTCAATGGTCTTGTCAGATGTGTAGAGCAGACTAATCGACTTCTGTTTGTTGATCTTGCATTCTGTCACTCTTCCATATTCCTCTATCACTGTTAGTACTCTGGTTGTGGAGCTCTCAGGATTTGCAAATAATGATAATTTTACCTCCTTGTCTCCCATTTGGATACCTTGGATGTCTCTCTGTTGTCTTGTTATTTGCTAAGACCTCCAGTACTATATTGAAAAGAAGTGGAGATAAGGGGCATCCTTGTCCAGTCCCCTTCTTCAGAGGGAATGATTTAGTCTTTTCTCCACTGACTATTATGTTAGGTGTCGGTTTCTCATACAAAGCTTGTATTAACTTGAGGAACTGACCTTCTATTCGTATCTGTTTGAGCATCTTGATTAGGAAAGGGTGCTGGATGTTGTCAAATGCTTTCTCTGCATCTGTAGATATTACCATATGATTCTTATCCTTCATCTTATCAATATGATGTGTAATATTGATGGATTTATCGATGTTAAACCATCACTGCACCCCCACGATGACTCCTACATGATCCTGGTGGATTATGCTTTTTATATATTTTTTGTATTCTAATGCCAATATCTTGTTGAAGATTTTTGCATCTATTTTCATTAGGGATATTGGTCTATAGTTCTCTACTCCTGTGGGACCCATTACCTGTTTGGGTATCAAAGTTACACTGGCTTTATAAAATAAATTCGGGAGTTTTCCATCCTTTTATATACTCTGGAAAACATTGTGGAAGATTGGTGCCAGCTCCTCCCTGAAAGCCTTATAGAATTCCCCAGTGAAGCCGTCTGGTCCAGGAGCTTTTTTTGTTGGTATATTCTTGATTACCATAACTGTCTCTTCTCTTGTTATAGGTTTGTTTAGTTCCTTGACCTCTATCTGGGACAGTCTAGGGAGGGATTGCTTTTCCAGATATTTGTCCATATCTTCCAGATTGTTGAACTTGTTGGAATACAGATTTTCATAGTATTTTGTGATAATCCTTGTAATTTCATTAGGGTCTGTTTTGCTTTCCCCCATTTCATTCCTCATCCTTTCTATTGTTGCTTGTTCTTTCCTTTCTTTGGTTAGGTTTTCCAGTGTCCTGTCAATTTTATTTATTATTTCAAAGAACCAACTTTTTGCTGCATTAATATTTTGCATTTTTTTTGTCTTCCCAGTGGTTCAACTCTGCCCTAATTTTCATTATTTATTTTCTTTTATTGTTGGAGGGATTATTCTGCTGGCTCTGTTCTAGTTGTTGGAGTTGTGAGAGTGTGTCTGCCATAAGATTCTCTTCCTTTTTCATATATGCTCCTATTGCAATCAGGCTACCTCTGATAATTACCTTCGCAGTATCCCAGGGGTTTTGATACAAAGTATTTTCATTCTTACTAATTTCTAGAAATGTTTTGATCTCCCTTCTAATCTGAGTCATTACTCATTCGTGCCAGAGTAGTTTGTTATTCATCCTCCAACTGTTTGCCCCATTTTTTTTTAATACTGGTCCTTTTATTAATCTCCAGCCTTATGGCATGGTGACCTGAGAAGGACGTCTGTATGATCTCTATGTGTTTGAATTTACTTATGCTTGACTTGTGTCCCAACATAGGGTCAATTTTTGAAAATGTGCCATGTGGACTTGAGAAGAATGTGTATTTTTTTTGCGTTTGACTGGGAGACCCAGGATATGTCTGCCAAATCTTGTTGTCTTATTGTGGTGTTTATTTCTATAGCCTCTTTGCTGAGTTTCTTTCCCAAAGATCTTTCTCTGATATTGGCATGTTAATGTCTCCTACTATGATTGTTTAGTCTGTAGCATCTTTTTGCATGTTCTGAATAGTCTGTTTGACAAATTTCGTGGGTCTCTCATTTGGTGCGTCTATATTTATTAGGCTCACTGGTTCCTGATGGAGTGCTCCCTTGAGCATTTATGGCTTGAACCTTGAGGTCTGTTTTATTTGAGATTAAGATTGCAACCCCTGCTTTTATTGATTCACCATTAGCCTGATATATCCTTCTCCAGCCTTTTAGTCTTAGTTTATTCTTGTCTGCAAGCTTAAGATGTGTTTCCTGCAGGTAACAGATTGAAGCATTGTGTTTTCCAAGCCAGTCAGCCAATTTTTTATTTTAATGATGGAGTTTAGGCCATTGACATTTAGAGTTATTATCCCAATCTGTGTGTTCATTGCTTGTCTCTTGTGTTTTTTGATGTGCTTGTTTTCTTAACCCCCTTTTCATAGCTCTCTTGTGTTTTCATGGGGTACTTCTTTATTGCTCTGTTTTCTACCTGTGGTGAGATATTCTTGGTGATTGGGGTTATTCTGTTGGCTCCTGGGTGAGGTTGGAGCATAGGATGTTCTTCTGTTTGTGCTTGGTGGGTGTTGGTCTTTTGGTCATAGTGAGTCAGCAAGAATCTTTCCAAAGTTTGGAAGACTCTTATTTCCTCATCTACCTTGATAAGTAGCTTTGCAGGTTAAAGGATTCTAAGGGAGGTATTGTTTTCCTTTAACTTCTGGAAGATATTGGTCCACTCTCTTCTCCTTGTCATGTTTTCTGTTGATAGATCTGCACATATTCTTACCTGAGAGCCTTTATATGTGATAATCATCTTTTCTCTTACTGCTCTCGGCATTTTCTCTTTTCCTCAAAGTTGGACAGTTTAACTATTATATGCCCTGGTGAGACTTCTTCTTGGGATCTAGTCTACGTGGTGTCCTTTCTGCTTCCTGTATGATAGACTGGTTCTCATTAGTTTGGGGAAATTTGCTTTCACAGATTCCTTTGTTAAATTAGCTGTTGATTTCTTCACCATGTCTTGTTCTGGTAGGCCAATGATTCTGATATTGTTCCTTTTCATAACATCGCTCTTTGATTTCAGGTTTTCCTCTGTCTCTTTTATTATCTTGTTTGTTTGTCTTTCACCTTTGGTGCAGTCAGTCTGATTGTCTTCAAGATCATTGATACGTGTCAGCCTCATCCAATCTGTTCATAAGATCAGCAACCCTGCGTGCTGCTTCTGCTATTTCCCCTATTAACTCCTGTATTTTCCTCTGATGCTTGATCCTTATTCCCTCTATTGTGGCCTTCACCCCTTCTATTGTGGCCTTCACCCTTTCTATTGTTGCATCCTTAGTCTGTGTAGCTTCCTTCATCTCTTTTATTTCTCAAATCAATCTTCTAAGAATTTCTTTTTGTGGCAGATCCACATCAAATGCTTCTAATGAGTGTAATGAGATCTGTTGCTGTGGTTTATCTTCTTGTTTACTTATTAGCATTGATGTGATATTCTATTGCTTACGTGATGCTTTCGAAGAGGTTGGTGCCATCTTCCTGGGATACTAAAAGCCCTCGTGTACTTTCAGAGTGATTGGTCGTGTTTTCACAGGGTGCCTGTGTTTTACTTTGGAGATTGGTCGGTTGCTGTGTAGGCCAGTGCTATGCTGACTTAAAAGTCAGCTGCCCCTTGCTTCCAGCAGATTCCCAAGTATGCAGACTCCTGGGCACACAGACTCCCAGACACACACACTCCCAACCACACACTTCTGCACTGTACAGAACAGCAGTTTCCCAACTCTGGCTCTGAGGTTACTGCATTTCAGCTAAGACCCTGAGCAAACCAGCTGTCCTCTTATTCCTACACAGATTCCATGCACACAGGCTCCTGTGAGCAGACTCTGAGGCCCACAGTCTCCCAGGTACACAGGCAACCCAGGCCCCCATCTGCCTAGGCCCCTGAAGTTAAACTAAAGCCCTTGATCAGACAAACTGTACCTTTGTTCCCCTACAGACTCCTGTGCACACAGGCTCCTAGAGACAGATTCTGGGGACCACAGGTTCCAGGGGGCCCAGATTCTGGGGTACAGAGACTTTTACTCTGAGGGGTACAGCAGCCTACATGCTCCTGCCCAGAAGCTGCAGCAGTTCAACTAAGGGCCTGGGCCGATCAGCTGACTTTTATTCCCACACAGAGTCCATGAACACAGGCTCTTGGTGACAGACTTTGGGGCACATAGACTCCCAGATACACCCCTGCCCCCAACATACAGACTTCAAGACACAGACAACACAGGATCCCAACTGCGGAAGCTCCGGAAGTTAAACTAATATCCTGGATCAAACCAGCTATACCCTTGTTCCCCCACAGACTACTGTACCCACAGAGTCTGAGGGACAGACCTGGGACACCCATGAACCTGGGGACAGGCTCAGGGGCACACAGGCTCCCGGAGACCCAGGCTCAGGGGCACAGAGGAACATAACAGGCTCTAAACTTGCAGTGAGCAATACAAAATGGCTTAGGCACCCAGATTCCCTTTGTCTGCCCTGCTACAGTGCTCAGAAAAGCTAGGCAAGGCAGGACCTAAGCTAGAGAAAGCAGGCGGCGACCTGCGGGGCAGGGCATGATCCACGCAGGTTGGCTCCGACGCTAAGAAAGGTGGCTGGTGGCCCGCAGGCCAGTGTGCTCCTCAAGAGGCTTGACTCCTGGCCTAGGGAGGGTGGGAGAAGGACCGCCGGCCATGGGGGAGACTTGCATGGGGAGGCTCCCTGGTTACGCAAGGTGGGAGGCACGCAGTCTGTGCGGAGCTCTACCCAAGCCTTCCTGGGCTCAGATTAGGGGAACTGGTGCGTGAGCAGTGCTGGGCCACTCCCTGTGTGTCAGGGCCCTGTAATGGTGGGCTCGACTCCCCACTGACCTGGCACTTGTGGCTGCCTGGCGTCAGGAGGCAGTCTAGGCACTGGCCATGGGTGTACTGGCCGCAGACTGTGGAAACTGCCAGCGGTTTGTCCCTGGGGGTCTGGAGAGAGGGAGCTGAGCTTTGGGCACAGTTGCCTTTGTCCTCCTGCAAAGATGGGATCTGTGGGAGACACACTGTCTGCCTCAGGTGGGTACAGGGAGTGGATCTCATCTGTGGGTGTATGGTGTTCTAGTCTAGCCCTGGGGGGGCTCCACACGAAGGCCTTCCTGTTTGCAGGGCCCAGGTTAGGCAGTGGATTGGGGTCAGTCCTGGCTGGTGGGAAGGAATACAAAGGTTGGCCCATGGATCGAAATCTCTGATATAGGGAACTGGACCTGTAGGGCTTAAAAGAAAGCAGATGTGGGGCAGGGTCCTATCCTGGCCAGGGAGTGCCTCTCCTAGGGACCTTTCCACTCACCAGAGCACTTCCATGTGACCTCCTGGACACCAAACTTACCAGAGCTCCCCGCTTGGGCCGCTTACTTCAGCGCCATGCGCCATCTTGGACTACCCCCATCCCCCCGCAAGAATGTATTTATTGTCTATAATCTATCTTCTTTTTTATTCTCTCCATAAATAATTTAAGATCAGTTATCTTAAAAGAATTTATTATTTCTTGTAGATTTTCATGATCAACACTAACTTCCTCTTGCAAGAGAATTCAAAATTGAGCATTCTTCTGTTCATTTTCAGCACTAGTATGTGTAACATTTAGGTCTTCAAGCATAGGACTCACAATTTTGGTTTCAATTATCTTTGCCTATTGAGTTAGTGGCTTAGTGCTTGTAGCTTCTAGTCTTTGTTAGAAATTATCTGTCTTATTGGGTCTCTACTCAAGTATGCCCTCCAATGCAAGAACACTTTGTTCTAATAATCTGGTATTCCATGATGCTCTGCTTCCCTGATACAAACACTAAAGACAAAATGGGTACATAAGAAGATGTGGTGAAGAAAATGGATGGTGTCCAGCTATCAAAAGAAATAAAGGCTTGAAGATAGCAGGTTGCCATCTAGCTGAGAAGCCAGAATGTCTACAGGAAAGAAGCATATCAGCTTGTGTGATCATGAGGGGTTGATGGGATTCTGTATCAGGCCTCAAACACCCAAATGAAAAAAAATCTTATCAATGTGAATGAGGGTGAGTGCGAAGTGGGGACCCAAAGCCCATCTGTAGGCAATGGGACATCCCCTTACAGAAGGGTCATAAGGAAGTGACGAGTCACTCAAGGTGTAGTATAGCATTGATAAAACATACAACTTTCCTTTAGTTATTTAATTCTGCATTCCCCACCCCCACCCCTGCCAATTTCATGACTCCAATTTTACCTTACAAATCTACATAGACCAAGCTTGTAAATTGGTATGGCTAAGACCTAGAAATACAGGGAAGCCAGGACAGATAAACCCCTCATCAAAAATGGGTTTAGCAATACCCAGAGGGTTAAAGGAAGGTAGGGGAGAATGGTCTACGTATACCCCCGGTCCAGGGGAACAGACAACAGAAAAGTGAGTGAAGGGAGACATAGTTCACTGTAAGACATAAAAATATATATGTTATCAAGAGTTTATGAGGGAGGGAGGATCAGGGAGGGAGGGAAAAACAATGAGGAATCAATACAAAAGACACAAGTAGAAAGAAAGAAAATGTTTTGAAAATAATGATGGCAACACATGTACAAATGGATGTGACACAATGGATGTATACATGGAATGTGATGAGCTGTATGAGCCCCTAATAAAATGATTTTTAAAAGAAAACAAGACATGATCTGTCTAATTTTCCAATGGTATAAAGCCACTGGACTCTAGAATCTACAATAACATGTAAATTGGCTTGCATTCTATTTTTATTACAGCTTGCTAAACTGTCCTGGATTGTGGGTAATAATGGTTATAACACACTGAAGCAAGTATTTTGATTAGAAGGATCTGCACACAATCCTTCATTCATCCTGGTATAATTTTCTTTCTTGGATTGTTTGGTGTCATTAGCCTTCCTCGTTCTCCCAAATCAACCCAATATTTAAGATGAAGGGTCTTTGCGATAATCTATAATATGATATTAACCTTTGTAGTTGATGGAAAGATTGGTGAATATATGTCCACCGAAAGATATAAATTATAATATTATTTTCAATGGTAAAGCAAACAGAAAACTATCAAGGCAATTACATAAATTAAGAACAGTGCAACAATTTTTAGATGAATCTTCTGGTTTTCATGCCTTCAAGATCTAAAAGGACATATGGTATCTGTAGAAAAATGAGAAGTTTATCTTGCTATTCTAAAGAGGAATTTGTATCCATGTCAATTCTGAAAACCTTGGATAATTACCTGGTTTAAATAACTCATGCAAAATATTTTCCACATACTTTAGATGTTTTCTTGGACAATATCTGTTGCTCAGGCCATACAGGAATTACATAAGTGATTTGACATGCTTTCCAGGGGGAATAATTGGCATATATATTTGTTCTATTGCTATTGTATAAATCTAAGAAAATTAGCATTCATCAAAAATGAAATAGAACATATAAAGATCAATATCTTAGGTATTAATAATCTGCCATAACTGGAATATTTCTGTTGTCTGTTGTTAGATGGCATTGAATTGCTTTAGAGTCATAGGGACCCTATGGACAGTATAATGAAAAACAAATGGGTCCTGTGCCATTCTCAAAATTGTTATGCTTCAGCCCTTCCTTTATTGGCTCACAGCTGTAGTGCTGCAGCCACTGTGTCACTGTGTCAATAGCATCAAAGTGCATTCACATTTTTTCTTCCTGTCATTCAAAATTAGATGATATTGCCAATATAGTGTCCTTGAAGTCTGTAACACTAATTTTACCTCGCTAAATTTTGAAATTTCTCTTGCAATTATACTGTTTTAGAGTTGGAATTAATATGGATTTACTATTAATTTATTAAAAATTCATTAGAGAAAATATCCTCATACATAGATATTTAAAATTAAAGTTTGTATTACCTCTCAGGAGACTTAGATTTAAACTTGAATAATATTTAAAAATACCAAGTTCTAATTAAATGATATTTTGCTTGAAATTCTGATTTTTAAAATTATGTTTTTATAACAAAAATCAAACTACAAATAACTAGTAATTATATAAATAAAAATTGTGGAATAATATTACCTGACATTGTGCTTCTTGCAGTAATTACCTTATTTAACTCTAACATATTTTTAAAGTTTAATCAGAAATTTCCCTGAAGTGTAAGAAGCAGAATCAAAGTAATAGTATAGAAGGATATGAATTGAAAGTTATATCTAACTCCTGCTTGAATCCTACTGAAATCATTGTAGATTTTGAAAGAAAATTGAGAAATATAGATTGTGGTTGAGTAACATTCTGTTTATATGGCTAAAACTTAAGACAACCTATTGACCCATAAAGATGGCAGACTCCCTCAAAGGTTCTTAAGCCCGAGTACTAAGACTCCAACTTATGTTGATATTTATATAGACATGAAACAACTTAGTCAGATTTATGTAACCTATTTGCATTTTCCTTATAAGTAAATCAAATGTTTCTAATTCCCTCAAATCATTTATATATCTGAAAGTTACTGTATGATTAATCAATCTTTATTTAAGAATACTCCATGATATTTAAAAAAAGAATCGAATGGCTCATTATTTGATTGAAGAGTATTATATACTTAATATGAATGTTTCACTAACACCAATTGTGCCCTTTAGCTAGGAATTCAACTTTTTGTATGAAAAATAAGCAGGTGTCCTCTATTTATAAATATTTTCTTTTGAATGTGATTTATTATTGTGTCTTTCACTAAGGAAATAGCAATTACATCATTTTAACTCTTGACTTCTGATTCCATGAGCATTGATTGTGGATTCAAGTAAAATGAAATACAAGAGAAAATCCATCTTTTCTATTTTTATGGCTCTCTTTGCATTGAGTCATAATTCATACTGAAAGATACAATCTTTCAACCTCTTCAGCAGTCGTTTCAAATTCTCCTCACTTTCAGCAAGCAGGATCATGTCATTTGTGTCTATGCTTTGGTAAAAGTTCAGGCAGCGTTCTACTTAGAGGCAAGGATAGCGCGATTTCATGTCCCATACTTTGAACACATTTTCCAGAGAACACTAGTCCCTATAAAAGGGTATCATGCTTCATAAAGAGACTGAGCAGCAAAAAGGAGGGAGACCATGAAGAAGATGCACTGATGCAATGGCTGCATCAATAGGGCTCTATAAAATGACCGAACAATTATGAGGATGGCACAGGATTGAACAGAGTTTCATCCTGTTATCCAAGAGTTGGAGTCAAATTGAAGGCAGCTAAGAACAGCAATGTTTTAGAATGTTTTTCCTGATGATGTGATCCCAACTAATCACATATGTAATCTTACTGGGATTTGGGGCAGTACTTCTTTTAAAAAAATGGCCACGGAAAACCTTATAAATAGTAACAGAAACTTGGTTGATATAATGCTGGAAGGTGAACTCTTCTGTTCATCTCAAAGTCAAATTGCCTTAATGACATTGATGAGTAAATCTTTCTGAACTTTCTTTTGACAAAGAACTACAACAATGGACTCAGACACCTAACAATTTTGAGGATGGTACCGGACTGGGCTGCATTACAGTCTCTTGCACGTAGAGCCACTCTGAGTCAGAACCAACATAGTAACACGTCAAAGCAATTAACAAGAGTTTTGTTAAATAGGAGTTTGATAAAATGACACGTGAGTTAGTCTGGGTAGACTAGAGGAACAAATTTCAGAGACACACATATAAGACACACATAAGTAAAGGGTTTATATACAAAAGAATTGTGACCCTAAGAAGGCATCCCAATCCAGTCCAGTGCAAAGTCATAAGTCCAATAGTAACCCATATGCCCGAAGTCAGTCTATAAAGTCTGCTTCCAACTCAAGAAGTCACAGGTCAGTGGGTGCAGAATCCCGGCACTGGCAGGGGTCTCCCCATGGCTCCTCGCTTCCAGGGCTCAGGTCAATCAACAGCACGCCACTCCAGCTTCAGAGGTCTGCCTTTATCAGGGCAAAGCCGAGTGGTCTCTCCGCTGGCTCCTCCAACTTCTCGGAGGCTGCATCTTGTCTTTTCCGTGATTAATCGTCTCTGAAGCTAACTCCCAACAACTGGGGAAGATAGCTTCTCATCTTCACGAGGAAAATATCGCGAGATTTCCCTGGCGTCTCAGGTGAAAGCCATGCCCACATAGAGGCCTCATCGGTTACTCAGTGGCTATCTCCAGATTAACAAGCCAGACTCCACCCCTATATTTCAATCCTAAAATTAACATGATTACATGACTGCCACAACACATTCATTGCATTGGATAAATATGCTTCGTAAGACCTCCAAAAATACAGTGACCTTGGGGTTCATACAAATTAATATCAGTATATTTATTGTAACCTCCATCGTCAGATTTTCTAAATGAATATGATGATATCAATAACTATCACTTTCTCACAGAAGATATCTTAGAGATTGAAGTCTCCTAACAAAATGGACTAACTTAATTAAGTATGTCACGATATATTTGCCTATGTTGAGGATGATGCAGGCATTTGGCAATAGACAAGTATATTTGGATAGTATAATTTATCAAAAAAAATTAAACGGTATTTTCTTTATTACTATTCACTTTGAAGATAAATGGTATCTACTTACAATTCTGTCACTTATCAAACTGAACTTTCACTATTATTTTGTTCAAAAAAACTGTAATTAATTGTTCCCCTCATAGATACCATATGTAGATTCTCAAAATTAATTTACAATTTATTATATTTTATAGAATGAAACATCATTTTGAAATGGACATAAAATTAATAATGCAGCCTTGATAATTTTGAGCCCTTGATAATTTATAAATTCTTCTTCTTCTTCATGTCTTACACTGACTCACATTTCACTTCACCACTATTCTGGTGTCGGTTCCCTAGGGAGTTATATGTAGATTATTGTGGTGGGTTCCCCCTTTCTTCTCCCACCTTCCTCTTCCCGTCCTGGTATTGCTATTCTCATTATTGGTCTGAGGACTTTATCTGTCCTGGATTCCCTGCATTTTCAGCTCTTATCTATACCCATGTACATGCTCTGGCCTACTCAGTTTTGTAAGATAGAATTGGGGTCATGATAGTGGGGTCATTTTACTGGACCCTGAATGGATTGTCTCTTCCACGTGACCCTTCTATAAGGGGATGTCCAATTGTCTACAGATGGGCTTTCTGTTTCCACTCCACACATCCCCTCATTCACATTGATAGGGTTATTTTACCGGGGTTTTTGATGTTTGATACCTAATCCTATCGATACCTGATGATCACCCAGACTGGTGTGCTTCTCCCATATTGGCTTTCTTACATCACTGCTAGATGACCACTTGTTTATCTTCAAAAGTTTAACATTCAGATGCTATATTCTTTGATAGCCGGGCACCATCAGCTATCTTCACCACATTTGCTTATGCAATCATTTTGCCTTCTGTGAGCTTGTTGGGAAGCTGAGCCATTACAGAATTCCAGGTTATTAGAACAAAGTGTCTTTGCATTGAGGGAATACTTGAGTAAAAGCCAAATTTCTAACTGCTACATTAATACTTAACATATAGGGTCATGAATGATGGTGGTTAGGGGAAGAAGTGGAAAAAAAGAAGATCCGATTCCAAGGGCTCAAGAAGAAAGAAAATGTTTTGGAAAATTATTATGGGAATAAATATAAAAATGTGCTTAACACAATAGATGGATTGTGATAAGACCTTTATAAGACCCCAACAAAATGATTTAAAAATTAATGATCAGGGCTGAGCCCTGGTGGCGTAGTGGTTGTGTGCAGGACTGTGGCCCACTGGGCTGGTGGTTTAAATCCAGCAGCAACTCTCCAGGAACTTATCTTGTAAGCTTATCTTGAGAGAGTGCCTTCCAAAAAAAGTCCATTCAAGCCTCACATCTTCCTTCACTCCACCATGTGTGGAGTCAATTACATTCAAGTAAGAGTGGTCAACTTAGAAGATTTTAGTGACTATTTTTAGGATTTTCAAATGGGAAATATTGATGAATTTCTTCAAATACAGAGGATCACAGAGATTTACTATGAAGCTTTATTCAATCAAATGGAATACCACATTGGCAGGAAATTTGGACCAAGGCATATTTTTTCAATAACAGTAATATACCTGTGAAATTCTTGAGGGTACAAGAGCTGTACTAGGAGATTGTGTTGGGAAGGCGTACTACATGTATGCTACATACCCAGGCATGTCCCTTCAGATTTATTTTAGTTTCCCAAAATTCAGAGAACATTAGAATGGACACAATTTGAATCTCTTGAGGATGCTAATGCTGCATTTTTGACAGGATATCAATTGAAAAGTGCAATTTTGGGTTGTTGCAAAGTCTGCTGAAAACAATAAATTTAAAATTTCATATTTTTCATTTAAAAAGTTTTCTGAGATTTCTAGATATAATTTTATACTTAACCATCAATGCCAGGTATTTGATACCAAATAGTTGCTGGCATTGTGAAGAAATTAAACAGGAAAATAATACATAGATATGTAACACTAAAATTCTGTAGAATCAAGCAGAGGGGTAACAAACTCACTTTTTATCTAACATGTGAAAGAGAAGGAGTGGAAAATTATTTATTATTGATTTGATGGTGAACTTTTGTCATGTTTAAACATTTCTGAATTTAAGCTTTACTATAACTTAAAAGTATTTGTATTGTATTTCTGTTTCTTTAGGTCTCCTTCATTCCTTCTTATATCTTTTTCTCACTACACTCATGTCGTCCCTTTTTATTTTTCTCACATATAAAATAATAATGTAGAACTCCATATGATGTCATTACCACATTTCGAATTGGCTAAAAAGTGTTAAGGATGAAGAGTCACTGGGTCATTCACACAGTTCTTGCCAAACTGGTATGTAAAATAGTACAGCTACTTCAGAAAGCATCGGCACATGTTACAATACCAATCATGTGAATTTGGTTGTTGTGTGTCATGGAGTCAATCCCAACTCATAGTGACCATGTAAGACAGGTTATATAAAATCATATAAGGTCACAGGCCTTCGTGTGTTTCTTCAGGTTGACCACATGATAGGGGTCAATCATCAGAGGAGAAACCGGTACATGGAAATGATGTTAGTCAAAAATTATTTTAACCAGTGTGTCATCAGGATGCCTTATAATAATGACCCCATACAGCAAAACTCACAGGTAGAGTTAAGCCTGGCTCTTACAGACATGATAGGACTGGGTAGAACTGCTGTAATGGGTTTCCAAAAACGACTCATTTTTCTCTCTTGAAGCAGATGGAGGTTTTGAATTGCTGAACTTGCAGGGAGAAGCGCACTGAGTAATTACCATACCAGTAGGACTCATTTATACTATATTGCTGCTATTGTTAGATGTTGTGGATATGGTCCCAAGCAACTAGATTCTTGAAAAATTATCTCAAAGGTATGTGTATGTGTATATGTATATGTACACACATATACATATATCCCCTCACTTAAATATTCATATCAGATTTGCTTGTTCTACCTCAATACTTAAAATTTGAAAAGAACTTAGATGTACTTTTAGGTTGAAAGGTTAAACAAAATAGGATAAATCTTTGCCATGGAGTACTTTTCAATAATAGACTAATTTGTTGGTACACATATAAAACAAAACAAAAAGAAAAAAAACTTGAATAGACTGAAAATATTTGTGCTGACCAGATAAAAACAATAATACCAAAAAGTTTAAAGTTACATCCTGAGTACATTTAGTGTCCGTGTCTTAGTTTCTAATAGTATTCTCTGAGAAGAGGGACTGGATCTCCTTGGAGAAATTTTCTAGTAGCAGGAAAAAAAATACAATGAACCAGGGGCATATAGTAATGCTTAAGAAATATATAGAGATAAAAAATAACAAACAAACAAATCCAGTGATGAGAGGGCGCGAAAGGGATATGAGAGACAAGTGAAAGGTCTGGCAATGGCCCAAGTTGACAAAACTTAAACAAAATAAATAAGTGGTGTTGGATTATAGCAGTTTGAGTTAAATATGCATGAATTTATAGGTATATATTTTATTAAATGAATAAAGGGTAAGTGATATAGCGATGCCCATAATATAATATATAAAGAAACCTTTGCAATGAAACACTCTGTATTTTGGCTGTAATAGTAAGTTCATGAATGTACACATTATGAAAATATGAAGAAATAAGTACACACAGATACATAAGTGCATGTAAAATTGATGAAAACTGAATAAAGTTAGTGGAAGTTATCAATATCAATTGTATGTTTATAGTTTTATATATAGTTACGTAAAATACTACCATTAGAAATATTATAAGGGTCAATTTTTAGGTATTATTTTGTGATTTATAGCCTATATTTTTATGACTCAAAATTTGAGAGTTGTGATGTGACAGAAGAGCTTTAATATGCAAAGAATATTTCCCACCTGTCAGAATTACAACTTAAGCTTCTATTAGTGAATCAAGGAAGATAGGTTCCAGAAATATACCTTCAGTTCTTCTTGCTCTCAGACAAAAATGGCACAGTTCTTTAAAACAAAATGATGGAGCAATTCATCTCCAGAGGAAAAGGATAAAAAGAGCAATGAAGCAATACTGCCAACAGGAGAAAGACTTAGATGTAATGGTCAGATAAGACACTAGTTTGAACCAAAAGAAATTTGTTGTAAGAGATTGAGGTCTGTCTTTTATTTTTTACACAGTTGGTCAAAGAAATAAGCTACTTCTAAAAATATAATCACTGGCTATTTTTATAAAACTCATATAAAAGTGAAAGATTTTTCAGTGGCTGCAATCTTTTCCCAACTTCAATCCCATGTATCAGACATTGCATTTTCATTCAATTGCTTTAACACTTTCTTTGTCTTACTGATGTCGGTTGAACTTTCTAAATGGACATTTTTTCAAAACAATGTAAGTACAAAACAGATTGTACACACAGATACAAGGGTGTAAAGCATGCCCACTTTTCTTTTTCCCAACAAATAATGATGGCCGTCAAACTAAAATTTTGCAAAATAATGAAAGTTGTCATTTAGATACCATGCACATGAATATATGATCAAATTTATGTAGCAGAGCAACAAAAATGATTTAGGATACAAATAGCTAACTGAACATTTGATGGATCAAGTTAGAAATGTCATGTGTGAATACCTGAGACAATTATTTCATAGTTTCTATTATTCAACATTCATTTTCCTCTTTCTTTTTTCAATCAGATCTGGTCTTATAGCAAACATCTATATTCAGCCATATAGTTTCCTATTTATCCATTTATTTTTTTAGCATGGTTTGTAATTGTATGTTTCTCTGTTGTTCATTTTTGTATTTATTCATTATTTAAATGAAGAACAGACACTATAAATGAGCACTAGTAAAGCATTTTCTATATAGCGCAATACTTATTTGTCTTTTTAAAATTTGCTTACTAATTATCAGTATTATTTGAATGAAAACTGGATTCTAGAAATTAGCTGATGTATTTTAGTACTTTTCCTCCTCTTTAACACATATTGAAAAGTGGGACATCCAATAACAATTACTCTAGAGAATCTATTAAAGTACATCCAGCAGATGTCTCTCTTTGACTCATGCAATCAATACAATGATTCTGATGCCTGAGATGAAACTCACCATGAAGTCTTATCTGGTATATTAAGAGTTTAATATTACTCATCAGGTACTTATTTATTAAGGTAGCATGAGTATAATTCAACCAGATTGCTAAATGTCAAGATGACCTAGATTTTTCTGAAGCAAAAGAACAGATAAACATATAAGTTATTTTTGTTTCACTTGTTTTTATGTTAGAGATATAACTCTGCCTGGTTCAAAAAGAAAACTATGAGACATAGATGAGCCTGAATAGTCCAAATGATAGTAATTAAAGATATCCTAAGAAAATTCCCTTTGTACTCATTAAGTGGTAACATTAGATTATGAAATGATAATACATTGAGATATATTATATTGCATTATGAAATAGCAACTAACGTTTTGCCCAGTGACTGAGAACCATAGTCTAACCGTATTTACATATAAATTAAATATCATGCAAACAGACACATTTTCATAATTATCCTATCACTTTTCCCTGAGTTTTAAATTTAATTATTTAGTTCTAGCTGTATTCTTCTAGGAACACTTTGATGGAACAATCTACTCTCTTCTCTACTAATTGAAGTGTTGGTGATTCCAGTTTATGTGGAAGTATCATGAAAGAAAAGTGCGAGGTGATCAATTTCCAATAAATACCTACTGAAAATTTATGGAGCACAGTTTTACTTGGACACACGTGGTCATCATGAGATAAAGTTACTTTGATATCACAATATGTAGCTTTAAAATTAAACAAAAAGATATGGACATGTTTCTTAACTAGAAAAGTACTATTTTTGTCATAAATTCTATAGTTAGTTATCTTACAATATTCTTGATCATTTAGGTTTTCAGAATTGCTCCATTTAATTTATTTGTATCCTCTACCAAACTTTTTTTCCTTTCTCCTTACTTGTTTTTTTTGTATCCTCTCACCAAAATGTTCAATATATATGGTGAATAAATAATGAGAAGCTAGATTATATGAAGAAGAATGCAGCATCATGATTGGAGGAAGGATTATTCACAATCTGTTGTATATACATGACACAACCTTGCTTGCTGAGTGAAAGGAGGACTTGAGGTACTTGTTGATGAAGATCAAGGATTTCAGCCTTCAGTGATTTACAACTCAATATCAATAAATCCCAAATCTCCAAAATTAGACCAGTAGTTATCATGATAAATGAAGAAAGTTTGAAGTTGTCAAGAAATTTGTTTTACTTGCATCTTCAATCAGTGCTTATGGAAAAAACAGTCAAACTATCAAAAAACATATTCCATTAGGTAAATATGTTGCACAAACCTCTTTAGAGTACTGAAGAGAAAGAATGTTACTTTGAGGACCACAGCAGGCCATCATGGTATTTTAAATTACCTCATATGGACATGAAAGTTGGACATAGAAAAAGGAATACTGTAGAAGAATTGATACATTTGAATTGTACAGCTGGAGAATAATACTGAAAGCACTATGCACTGCTCAAAGGAAAAACTGATATGTACTTGAAGAAGTATATCCAGAGTGCTCCTTAGAAGCAAGAATGGCAAGACTTTATCTTATATGCTTATGAAATATTACCAGGAAAGGCCAGTCCATGGAAAGGTATCATGTTTTTTAAAGCAGACGGGCGGAAAAGTAAAAGGAGAGCATCCATTGAGACGGATTGACACCATGGCTGCATCAATGGAAACAGGCATAAGAGCAGCTGTGAGCATAGCACAGGGCTATGCGATGCTTTGGTCTGTTGTGTATGTGGACACTCAGAATCAGAGCCATGTTTATGACACCTAACAGCAACAATCTGTATACTTTGGGAGACATTTTTAATCATTTATACATTGAGCTTATTATTTCCAATAACTTTGGTCCTTTTCCAAATGAAATAATATTCCATGCTCGTGGATCAGAAGACCTAATAGAGTAAAACTTATTGTCCTGCCCAAGGCACTCTTCAAGGTTAACACTATCCAACTATAAATACCATCTTTCTTTAAAGAACTGGAAAAATGAACTACCAATTATATATGAAGAGGGAAGAAACCCAGAATTAGCAGAGAACTCCTCAAAAAGGACAAAGTTGAAGGGCATGCTTTACCAGACTTTAACACCTACTACACAGCCATATCAAAACAACTTGGTACCGGTATAATGACAGATATTCAGACCAATGTGAAAAAAACTGAAAATCCAGAAATGAAATCATCAGCATGTGGAAAACTGACCTTTGATAAGGACTGCCCCCCCCCAATATCAAATTGGAAGCAGATTTCCTCTTCAACAAGTGGTGCTGGGAAAATAAATGGATATCTACCTGCAAGAAAACGAAGCAAGACCCTTACCTCACTCTTGCACAAGAATAAAGACAAGGTGCATTACAGATCTTGAGGTAAAAAACACAAGCTATTAGGACCATGAATGAGGAAATTAGGACAAACCTAAGTGTGTGAGTAAATCAGTCCCACAACTAATCAAGGTTCAGTAGACTCCATAGTATGGTTAAGATAGATGATATAGATATAGATCGATATAGACTATAGTAAAGTCATAGAGAATAATGAAATAAATCAGTCAAAGACATTTCATGGTAGCATGTTCACCTCTTGGATGGCCATGATTTCAACAGCCAGGTAGATGTACAGCGTGGGTCACAGGGCAGGAGAGGGAGAGATTCACTGTTAACCAAGGCTTATGTATCTTTGAAGGTGTACATGCTCCCTAATTACAGGTAAAGATAGAAGTTACAGAAAGGAATTATTTGATAGCCAATGCAAGCAATAGGAGGAAGATATAAAATCAACATAAGCATAACAGGAAAAGGCATACACCTAATAGGAAAGGGAGGGACTAGGGGTGTACATGTGACAAGAAGGGCAGACCCTATATTCAGAATATCACACTAACCTTGGTGACCCTTGAGTGGGCTTGACCTCCCTTGGCTCTCATTCAGGGAAACAATCCATTACTATTCTTTTCAGAAGGGAGTGGGCACTCTTAAGTGTAGGACAGACTATATAGTCTAATTGCTCTAGATGACTGAAAACTCTTAGGGAGAATAACCTCTGAACTACATTTGTTGACCTCCAAGTGGATAGCCATTTACCGCTTATCAAGCAACTAATTTTGGCATATATTTTGGGGAGACAACTTGAGGAAAGTCTTTCTGTTTCCTACACCTAAGAACAGGGAATACATAGGCTATCGGAAATAAGGGCAGGCACAAAAACAGAGGAAGGATAAATTGGCACGTGAGATATATTGAAGAGAAAATACCTTGGTTCATTGAAAGACTTCAACAAAAGAGTAATGAGAGGGCCCAAAGATTAGGAAAACATCTTTAGCAATGACACTCAAGACAGAGGTCTTATTATTAAAATCGACAATGCTCTGCTAGCCTATAATAAGAAAAATTCAAGTAGCCCATTGAGGAGGTGGGCAAAGGACCTGGACAGAAGAAGTTCCACAAGCGTGGAAATTGGAATGGCCAATGAACATATGAGAAAATGTTACCAATCCTGAATCATAAGAGAAACGCAAACTAAAACAACAATGAAATGCTATTTACCACTCTCAAAGATAGCCCGATTCAAAAAAAGCAGAAAGGAACAAGTATTAGAGGGGCTGTGGTGAGAGTGGAACTCTCATTCACAGCTGGTGGAACTGTAGATATGCAGCCACTATGAAAATTGATTTGGCTATATGTAAAACAAGTGGAAATTGGGTTGCCGTATGGTCAAGCAATCCCTATATTGGGCATATAGCAAGAAGAAGTAAAGAAACAGAACACGGCCAGACATCTGCCCCTTAATGGTCGCCGTAGCACAGTTCTCAAATGCAGATTATTGGAAACATGCTGAATGACCACCAATTGATGAATGGATTTAAAACCTCTGGTATATACACATATCAGAGTACTACACCTCCCTGAAAAGCAGTAATGAATGCATGAAGCACATTGTCTAGTGGGGAAGATTTGGAGGAAATTATGCCAAATGAAGTTATCCAAGGGAAAAATGACAAGTAAAACATGAGTACACTAATGTAAGCTTATTTGTCTACCACTAGTGTGCTTTCTTCAGTGGCACATATACTTAAGAACAAAAAAGTACAAGGACCATAAAGGTACAACCATTAATTGTATAAATTCCTGGAACGAGGTCCAAGCACTTAAAAATCAGGGGAAAGGAAAACAAAAAAGAGGATGTGGGTAGTGAGCAAACACGACGCACTAACCCACTAAGATAGTTAAGGTCTGTTGTGCCAACCTGGCTGATAAACCCATGTGGGATTAATTGAAGGATGCAGCGATAAATGCGTCGGCGAGCCTTGCCCATGATGTTCTTTGGTCTCTTGCTCTCTGATGGTTGAACCAGTGAGCTTCTGCCTTAGCTGGCCAGGCTCACTTTCTGCAAGACATCCTTGAGGAGAAGCCACATGGACTTACTCTGATGCTGCCCTGGGTGCTGGAGCAGCTGTGTAGAGACAGACCCCTGCCAGTGCTGAGACGCTTAAACCGCCACTGGAGTCAAAGGCTTTCTACCCACTGGCTGGAATCCTCCTGCATTCGTTGTCATTGTGTGTGTTTTGTGAGTTTGAGGAGAATTTTATAGATTGGTGTCAGGCATCAGAAGAGCCAAAATAATCATATTAATATGAATGGAGAGGGTTGTTGTGGAGAACCAGGGTGAATCTGTGGACAACTGAACATTCCCTCACAGAAAGATCACAAGGAAAGAACGAATCAGCCAGGGTTCAGCATAGCACAGACAAAACACAGCATTCCGCTGGTTCTTTAATGCTTTATCACCCCTCCCCCCACTACTGTGATCCAGTTCTTCCAAATCTAGCTAGACCAGAGGATGTACATTTGGGTCGATAAAAGCCCTCTCTCTACACATGGAACGCAGACCAGATCAGCTCTGGGATGACAATGGGGGGAGAGACACTATGAAGGAGGGGGAGGTGAGGAAAGGGGGAAGAGGGAGATGATCCACATATGAGCCCCCCCTCTCTGAAGGGGACAAACAGCAGGAACATGGGTGAAGGGAGGAAATGAATGGTGTAAGATATGGAAATAATGATGGTATATAATTTATCAAGGCCTTGCAAGAATGGGAGAGAAATAAAAAGAGCTGATACCAAGAGTTTAAGTAGAAAAATACATTTTTAAAATGATGGTGGTAACATATGTACAAATGTGCTTGATATAATTGATATATGTATTGTTAATAGAACTGTAAGAACTCCCAATAAAATAATTTGAAAGGAAAAAAAATAATTTTGATTATTTTCTTCTAAGTAAAATTAAATTAATCTTACAGATAAAATGATTTTCTCTTGTTTTGTATTTTCATAATTAAATTATATATAGACTTCTCCCTAAAATGACACTTATGATTTATAAATTGATAGATGATGTAAGCACATTACAGAAATATGAAAGAAAATACAAGTCAATTTTCATCTCATTGCCTTTGAATGTTATTTCCATCTATCTCCATACCATATAGTAGAAGGCTAATGAAAGCTAATAGCACATCATTCCACAAAGCTGGTTAAAGACAATTCTTCACTTGCACTGCCCTTATATGGAACATTTGTACATGATTTGAGAGAAGTACACAAGCACGCTGACTGGTCTCATTATATTCATTTTGTTATTCATCGAATTGTGTCCCTCTGAAAATGTAACCCTGAATTTAGAAGTCTTATGTTTTTGAAAACTATTGTTTTTTTCCTTTGCTTATATTGATGAACTTTTGCCAGATGAGATAGAGTGGTGAGGTGGTATACTGAGGCATAACTTTGATATTTATTTCCCTCACTAGGTACCTGGGATTGTAAATGAAACAGCAGTGTGAGGTCATTAAACTGGCTACAAGTTCACAACTCCAGATTATACACAGAAGTGGCCAGTGTGTCATCTACCTTTTTTGATATCGGAAATCCAGTACTACACATCCCCCAATGCTTCATCCTTTCCTGACTGAGGTCATGCACTAGAGTAATTCTTGTGCCAGATCATCCATATACAACACTAATAATATTCAGTTATCACTCAATGAAGCCCTAATAAAAGACACATAGCCAGGACTCAGAGAGCCACCTATGGTGTTAGGGATCCTGGGACACTCATGGCTTAACCAAACAAAGCTTTTATAACTTTAAATCAAGTCATACTCCAAGGGCATCCTAAGTGCCATGAGCACATGACAACACAGAGTGGGGTGCATCCTATGGAGCATAAAAGTATATTGTAAAAAGTGCAATGTACAGTGAAAGAATCATGTGAGTTTCTGCATGAAAGACAAAGAATGTCAAGGAATGTCAGGGGCTATGTACAGCAGAAGCCTTCTAGTTCAAACGTTTAAGATTACAACTTTCTGCTATTTGCAAGGTAATATTTTTTGTTGCAGAACACCTGACAACTAAAGCACATTTAATTAAGTCCTTTACTTTTACTTGGAAAGCATACAACTTTCCCTTTCCGTAATTCAGTCACTTTTGAAAAAGCAAAGTGGTTATCTTATTATTATACTTTTAAGTCCTGGAGACCTCTTCTCCAGTTTCGGCTGATGGCTATACATTCTGTATCACCCAGGAAACTGAAGCAATCAGAAGATTTTTAATCACCACGTCAATCTTTGCCCATGTACTCTAGCTCTTTCCTATTATTTTATATTAGTTTTCTATAATAATCAAAGGCCAAATCTTTTGTATATGAGAGCTCATCCTGTCTAGTAAATGCATGACCCCAAATATCTTCCTTTTTTTTCAAAGAATTTCATTGAAAATTACCCCTTATCTAATAATCACTAGTATGTTATTTATATACATAGACAATCCCATAGATAAACAACCTCTCTGAATGACAGTTTTTACTCTAACTACAGCCTGATTTTTCTTGTTTCACAGCAAAGCTGTGTGTGCCCATGTTCACTTCACATTCCCTTCCATTTCTGAAGCAACTGTTGTTGTTGGTAAGTGCTGTCAAGTTGATCCTACCTCAAAGCAGTCCTCTTTGCAACAGAACGAAAGACCACCTGATTGGAGTCTCCATCACAACCATGGATATGCATGCTGTCATTGTTGAAACTATGATGTCAATCACTCTTCTTGAGGGCTCACATATTGGGCTGCAAACCACAAGGGCAGCTGTTTGAAACCACCATCAAGGGAAAGGTGAAGCCTTCTCTTCCCATAAAAAATGGCAGTCTGTGAGACCAACAAGAGTAGTATGGCCCTGTCCGATAGCATATGTATTAATTTGCAGTGACTTGGTGGTAGTGAGTTTGAGTTTTTGGTGTTGCTGTTTGATATTCTTCCAAGCATGATATCCTTCTCCAGGAACAGGTTCCTCCTGCTAAGAGATCTAAATTGAATGAAATGAAGTATTTTCATTCTAACTTCTTGGAATTAGACTGGCTGCACTTATTCTAAGACAGATTTGTCCATTATGCTCATTATGAAAGTCAATTTTTTTTAACAACATTAAAATGTAGATACATGAGTTCTTTCATAGTCTTCTTATAAGTGTGTCCTACATTTACATGTAAGTAAGGTGATTGAGAACATAATGGTTTAGGTCAAAGCATTTAGTTCTCAAAGTGATAACTTTTGCAGATTTCCCCAATGCAATGCTGCTTGGCATTTATTTTGACTTCAAGTGACAATCTTGGCAAATTCAATATTTTTTCCATATATCTTTGGGTAGCTTGTTGATCTAGTGAGAAGTTTTGTTTCTTTGGTGAACTGTAATTCATACTGAAAGTTGTAGTCGTTGATCTTCACAATTAGTGTTTCAAGTTCTCATCTCTTTCAGCAAGCAAGATTTTGTCATTTGTGTGTCCTGGGTTATTAATGAATCTTTCCCAAATTCTGATGTGGCATTCTTCTTTATACAGTTTGGCTTTTTTCATCACTTGACTAGCATACAGATGGGAGAAAATGGAGAAAAACTACTAATCTGACTCACATCCTACCTAACTTTAGACCATGCAGCATCCCCTTATTCTGCTCTATGTACTACTTCAGTACGAGCACAACTAATGGGCCCAAAATTCATGTTCTTCTTGTTACTATCCATAATTTGTTATGATCTATACAGGTTGCTGTCTTTGTCTATTCAAGAAGCACAAGGTAAATTACACTCTGTTTTTAACCAATAACCCTCTGACATCAGTCATGATATCCCAAGGTGAAAACTTTCTGAATTGAGCTTGAATTTGTGTACTTCATAGTATAATCCATATTCTTCACCAAACCAACAAGTCAAATGCATCATTGTTTTCTTTGTTTTTCCTTAGTTTTTAACTTTTGCACAATAGCAAATTATGTCTGGTGAAAGTCTGTGACTGTTCAGTATACATTTAAATAAAATATATTTCTAAACTCCAATTCATCTGTCATATAATTTATTTAGGTGCACATTAATTATTCTGATTTGATATTGCTGTGCTAAAATTCTAGAGTAATGTCTGCTTAGTTTCCATTTATTTTCTATAGGTTTGTTGTTTGCTCATCAATGCTGTTCTCTTTTCCACACTTACTCTAGAAAAATACTTTTTTTTGCGCGGGGTGGGGGGGCATCACTGCTCTCCGGTGGTGGGAGTAGGAGGCCCAGCCCCACTGCTGGAATTGAGCCTCTGTCCCAGTGGGCCGCAGTCCCGCGCACAACCACTACGCCACCGGGGCTCAGCTCTAGAATAATGCTTTTTGTTACATATCACAACCTTCATATCGCAAGTTTGTCTGGATTTCATCCTGTATTGACGCTGTGGATGAGACTTTGGATGGTGTTCTTGCAGTGGCTCCAATTCAGCAACTGCCTTTCAGGAGAAAGGTAGCTGTAAAGACAGCCTCAGGAACCCTATATATTATCACCCTATATATTATATTATCAGCCAGAATTTACTCTGTGACAATGGGTTTGTTTTTGACTGAGTTAAAATCATGTGTTCTGAAGAATTTTGAAGTTCTAAAAAGCATAACTACTGTAATATGAAAAATGATTATTAATTCTCTAATTGTGATCTTTATATAGTCATACATAACATAAGAAAATGTGCTAAACTAATACTATGATGACAATATTACCTAAAATTCCAGGAAATATTGATGTTAAGCAAACACCATCTCTCATATTCTTAGTTCCCACCCACACTGAGACACACAAAAATAAATTTGTACCATGATAGAAATATTGTCTCATTTAATACACTTCTCAATTTATACATTATCAATCACCCAAATCGATATTTCTCTCAAATGTCTCCATATTAACAAAGGTCAGCATAACTCACAGGATAGTATCTTACTTTCCTCCTGAATGAAAGTTGAGAAAGTTTTTGACACTGCTTAATACTTAGAAGAAAAATTCATCCTAATTGATCCATACAAATTGCCATCGTATTTTGATCATTCCTCTATTCAGTCCCAGGTAATTCAAAACTTTGAATCATTAAGATATCAGTAACTCCTGCTAGCTGAGGAACTTTTTTTCATTGTTCATCCTTTCTAACTTGATATCTTTTGCAGCATTACCCATCAATATTTTTTTCTCTTTAATCTATTCATGGAGAAGAGATTGGGATGGTCATCTGGAAATTTTATAGTTGACTAATAAATTTCCTGCTGTGGTGTGGGCAGAGGCTAAAAGCTGCCTGTGTCTTTGAGAGACTTTCCTAGGAGGACTGGGGGGCCATCAGGACCTCTGTCCTTATTTAGGGGCTTGCACCTTTTTCAGGCCAGTTATTAGCTTCAACAGAATTCAACGCTTCAACTTCAGTTTCCCTTGTGCTAAAATTATTTGCTCCTATTTTCTCTTCTATTTGTCTCTACAGAATAGAAAAAATAAAGTGAAAGTAATCTTCCATAAGCTTTTACCCCATGTACATCATGGAAAACTTGAGAGTCTTTAGACAATTGGAGAATGGAGGTTAATCTCAAATGATTCCCTATTTAAGTGTTTCTCACCTCACTGCTAGAACATCTGACCAACCCTGTTTCTTTTATCATATAAATTTCTAGATATGCAGAAAACACAAATTAGCCCATCCACATAATCTTTAGGAATTTCACATTCCTTGTGCTTCAGAGAAAGGAAATTTCTACCTTTTCTGGCAAGTGCACTGAAATGTACATAACACCAGCATTTCATTCAAAGATGATATTTTGATCCTTCTCTAGATTGAGTATCCAAATTTTGCAAATTTTATTGCAGTAAAAATTATAGTGACAATAGCCAAAATCATGACACCACATACATACCATTTATCTTAAATATATATGCAAATAATAGTTATGAAAATGTGAAATCAATTGTGATAAAATGGTCATAGTTGCTAACTCTTGAAGTAAAATGTGTTTACAATTCCAGTCTTTGTACTTTATTGTGTTTTAAAAATGGTCTCAAATAAAACTAAAATGAATATTTGTAAACTCAGATCAGCAATAAACTTATAAGCATGTCAGTTCTCTAAACAAGGTTTATTAAATATTTCCTTAATATTACAAAGAGCTCACACTCTTAATAACATAAAGTAAATTCATTTTAAAACACCTTATTAGAATTAATTGACAAATTATTTTTGCTTCTTTCTTATATTCTCAAGCTATCAACTAGAAAAAGTGATCCTTATGTCTTCTACTACCTACAAAGTACAACATTCAAACCACAAGAGTATGAGAAAAGTCCTACGAATGTCTATTTCTCATTTAATTCATAAGAGTGACATTCTTTCCACTATACTCTGGAACAAATTGACCTGTTTGTTATGTTATGCTATACAATGCTATTACAATATTTTTAAATTAATCAACAATTATAATTGGGCATTGCTCATCATAATCTTCTAGGGCAGGAAAGAATACTAGTGAGAGATGACCTTATAGCCACTATCAATAAGCTTTTCATCCTCTTATATAATAAGATTATAACAAAGAATTTTACCCAAACTCAGAGTAGTAATGATTCACTTGGATGCCTGTTTCTTATATGAAGATGTTCAAAGTTGGAATAATGGAGTAGCATTATTACAGAGGCATAGCCAAAAGAATATTTTGCAGTTTATTAAAATGTTCAATGTATTTGTTTTTTTGTGCTAGACTTGGTTCTTTATTGAAGCAAACCCATGGCACATAGCTATTGTGCAAAAAATATGAACAAATGTATATTAATAAATGGCTCATGCAATTGCAGAAGTGGGAAAGTTCTGACAAGTTCAAGTCTGGAGGTCATACAGTAAATTGGAGACTTCTCCTGACTCACATACCTTCAGGGCCTCATGAACCAGAATGGTGGATTCAAAGTTGAATACAAGGTCAGCACTCTGCTGATGGGTCCTAACATCATTAGGCAGTGTGACAGGAGGTCAATGAATCAGGTGGGATATCCATATCCAGAAGGATTTTCCTTAGAATCTTCTTACTAAAGAGAAGACGATGTTCTTGCTGAGCTTTTTCCCCAATTGTTCCGAGGCTATGAACTAGTTAAATAGAATAAATCCAAAGAAAGCTGCTTCTGCTTACTGAATTGATATTTCATTATGTGGCGGTCATGTGCTTATGTCAATTTCATGATTGAGAGGTAGGGGTGGAGTCTAGCCTGTCAATCTGGAGATAGTCATTGAGTAGCCAATGAGAACTCTGTGTGGGCATGGCTATCTCCTGGGACTTCTGGGAAATCTCTCAGTATTTCCCTCGTAGAAATGAGACGCCATCTCCCCAGTTGTTGGGAACCAGTCTCTGAGATGATGAAATATGGACAAGACAAGATGGCAGTGTCCAAGAAGCTGGAGGAGCCGGAGGAGAAGCTACATGGCCTTACCATGATGGAATCAAACCTCTGAAGCTGGAGAGGGTGCTTGGAAACACCTGCCATTGCGGAGTTGCTTCTGCCACCACTGGATGCTATTGATGGACCCTGAGTCCTGTAAGCGAGGAGCTATGGGACGACCCCTGCCAGTGCCAGGATTCTGCACCCACTGACCTGTGACTTCATGAGTCAGAAGCAGACTTTAGGGACTGGTGTTGGGTATATGGGCTAATATTGAACTTGTGACTTTGAACTGAACTGGGTTGGTATGCTTTCTCAATGTTCCATTCCTCTTGTATATAAACCTTACCCTTATATCCATATGTGTGTCTATAAATTTGTTTCTGTAATCTACCTGGACATTAGATCCCATGAGATAGTTGATTATATTGAGTTAGATTGAGATTGCTGTCTAACCACTGAGAATCTTGAACCAACCAAAGAAGCAAACATCTTACAGTTTTCATCTTTGTCTGTAAAATTTTCAAACAAAATATAACAAAGATTTTGTTCATTGCAACATTATTTGTGCTATGTCAGCTCTACATATCTTAATGTAGCTTAATGGAAGCACATAAAAGAGCATCATTTATAGAATTTAGCCAAACTACATTGTTATGTGGAGGTACAGTGGTATGTACTTTGAGCTGGCAGGTTTCAGCCCATCAATTGTTCTGAAGGGGAATGATCTAAAGATTCGCAAATGCAAAGTATTTTCTGCCCTATGGCATTGTTGTACATTGAAACAGGCAATGGCAGTGACTTTGAGTTTTTATTTCACTCTAGCTGGCCAAATAGAAAACATCATTACAAACAGAAAATAGTAATGCTCCTAGGGAATTGGTTTCATTTGAACCTACAATTAACTTTCATGAAAGCTACAGTCAATAATCAAACTACATTTGTATTGAATAAATCTGCTACACAAGACTTATTTAAAGTGCTAAAGTGCAAAGATACCACCTTTCTCCACCTATTATGCTTTTAATACATGTAATAGCAGGATAATGAACAAGGAATGCAAGAGAAAACTCAAGTTCACATCCATAGAAACAATGACTCAAAGAGACCCCTGTAAGCTTCTGTAAACGTAGCAAAATAGAGTAGGAAGCCCAGTCCATCTATGGAGCTGCTGGTGGTATGGAACTGCTGACTATGTAAACCAAAGACCAAAGGAGAAACACTACACCACCCGGGCTCCAATTCCAGAGAATTATTAATGAATTTATTGATGAAGTTATTGGAAATACTGTGGATTAATAGAACAAATAAACCCATCTTGGAGAAAATATAACTAGAATATTCATTAGAATTAAGAATCATCAGATTTTGTCTCAAATACTTTATACATGCAGTCCAGAGAGGTCAGTCTCTGAAAAAGAACATGATTATTGTTCAAGTAAAGGGCCATCAAAAAAGATGAATGGAATTGACGTACCTTGAATAAATTGACACAGTGGTGGAAACTATTAGCTATATGTAACTATTAAGTATATATAACATAAGAACAATTTTGAGAATGGTGCAGGGGGTGACCATTTCTTTCTGTTGTGCAAAAGGTCATTATAGTTCAGAAATGCCTGTAAGGCACCTAATAATCTCACGATATTAAATAAGAAGACCTGGTGACACAATGGTTCAGTATGTCACTGCTATCTCAAAGGTCAGTAGGTCAAACATAGCAGTCATTCAGGGTAAAAAGGGTCAATGGTTCTTCTTCTATAAAGACCACAGCCTGAGAAGTCCTATGAGGAATTTCTACTCTACCCTACAGAGTCACAAAGAGTCAAATCAATTCAAAGACAAGCGGCAATGACAACAGCCTATTAAATTATACTGGAATTAGACAATTTACCCACTATAAAGCATGATCTGTTTTATAAAGGTATAATTGAGTGTATAACTTTATTTCAAGTGTTATTTTCACAGTTATTCTGATTTTATAGCAGGATATGTGTGCCACC
The DNA here is from genome assembly GCA_004026705.1 of Nesogale talazaci. Taxonomy (NCBI): domain Eukaryota; kingdom Metazoa; phylum Chordata; class Mammalia; order Afrosoricida; family Tenrecidae; genus Nesogale; species Nesogale talazaci. The sequence continues at coordinate 66,063 of PVJH01005247.1, read as the reverse complement.
ATATCCTTACTGTTGTCAAATTTAATTCCCAAAAAGGGTTAGAAAAGTTCAAATCAACTAGTTTCTCTTTACGTAAATGGTTTTTAGTCTGACTTTCTAATAATGTATGCCTCCTTTTGCTTTGAGGTCTTATAAAGGCATGCATTCTGGACTTTATTGGTTGTCTAACAATTACTGCTATTTTTTAAAGACTTTAAATTTGAATTATTCAATTATCCATACACACATTGTAAGGACAAATGATGGATTCTATCATTTCGCTGCTAGCAACTGTTTTCTCCTCATAATTTATGTTCATTGATCTCCTCTATGTCACCAAGTGAAATAAAAACAGAATTCTTCAGTATAAACAGATTACTTTTTCCTGCAAAATATGCACCTGACCAGTCAAAAGCAAAAAAATAATTTAGGTAAATATTTTTTTCTAGCCAATTTAGGTATATTTGAAAAGAGAAACCTCTGATTTTTGCCAAAAGAAGGAAGGAATAAAAACAAGTAGGCAAGAGGAAAGAAGAAAGAATCCAAAAAGGACAATGAAGAGAAAGAGAAATAAAGAGGAAGAGGCAGAGAAGGATATGAAGAAAAATACATGAATATGAGTAGCAATAAAATTAATCACTCAGCTTTAATGGTGTTAAATATCTAGCACCTTTTACTTCTAATATTGTTTAGTAAAATAAACCAATGCAGAAAAAGTTATGACTATTGGTAGCATACTTATTTTCCATGTTTCTATGGCTAATTGAAAGGTTTTTCTGGTTTCTTTGTGATTCCTGTCTTTTCTTTGCATACTAACTGCCCACCCATCAATTCTGACAGCCTCCCTGAAGGACAGAGTGGAACTGCCCCAGGAGTTGGAAAGCTGTAGTAGCTTTTTAAGGGGGCAGAAATCCTCATCTTTTTCTCTCCCAAAAATAACTGGGTTCAAACCTCTGGCTTTTCAGTTAGCAGCCCAAAGCATAATCTACTAAGCTGTGGAGGCTTCTTAATTGTACATATAGCTGTTATAAATTTGGCTATATACACAAATACAAGGAACTCGGTGTGGGGCGCTCGGGGCTCGGGGTGGGGGTAATGGATCTGTGGTCTAGACTCATCATCTACTTCTTGGGAGGAAACAAACAAACTGGCAATTTGACCTCTTAAAGATGACCAAAACTCAAAATCAAACCCCCTGCCATCAAGTCAGTAACGAATCATAGCAACATTACAGGACAATATAGGCTCATGGCTCATTGGATATGCTTTGGGATGTGATGTCAATCGTCAGCCCTTTGAAACCACTAGCTACTTTGGGGGGAAAGAAGGGGAATTCTACTCCAGGAAAAAGTCCCCGAAACTCGCGGGGCCAATTCCACCCTGTCCTGAAGGGTCGCTATGAATCAGCATCAACTCGAGGCAGAGTTAGACGCAGAAAGCTTCATTTTTCTCAGGAGACGGTGGAACCATTCTTCTCTGTTACATGGGATCACTATGTATCAGAATGGGCTCAGTGAAACCTGGCAACTTCATTAATATTTGTACCGTCTACATACGAGTACAATTATCACGACAGGCGTTGTGCAAACGCACTGCCACTAAAGTTCTGCCTCGTTCAGATGCTCTTTTTGAGTTGGAACATCAAGACAAAGCAGAACTCTCAAGTCTTCCTAGGCGGGGAAGCTTTGCAGCCCCAGATAGCTTCGCTTTCCTCCCCTGGAGAGCTCGGGGATTTGAATGGCTGTGCAACATTACTAGAGCAGCCCGGTGCTTAACCGGCTGTGCCAACAAGCAAACCTTTCTCCTTTTTTTTTCCTTTAAAGTGTTTTAGGTAATTTTGCAGAATTAGTTAACAACTTAAAGATTTCAGAATTTTATAAAATTAAATGACATACAATGAATAGACATATGTGTTTGTCCTAAATTGGCATCTTTATAATAGTGAATTTTGCTACCTGCAAAACTGTATACCTCTTTAATCATTTAGCATTCCTTGGTTTTCTTCAATAGCTTTATGTTTTCCCATATGTGCTCTCCATCTCCTTTGTTGCATGCATTCATCTCTAATGTATTTTTTCATAAGATAAATGCATTTTTCATTATATTTGATGTATTTCACTTTTGTGTCAAAGCTCTACATTAAAAAAACTTGAACATTTTAAAATGACTCTGGAACGATTTCTGAAATCAAGCAAAAATATGTGTGTGTAAGGCTGAGCCCCGGTGGCATAATTGGCTGAGTGTGAAACTGCAGTCCCTGGGCTTGGTGGTTCAAACCCAGCAGCGGCTCTCAAGAGCAGCGCTGGGCAGCTCCCACGACCGCCAGAGAGCGGTGATGCCCTCCAAAAAAAAATCTTAAAAAAATATGTGTATGTATGCATATGTAGAGAGACATATATTCATGAATCATAGGATAGCAAGGAGGTTGACGAAGCCAATGCAACAAACTTTCAAACGTTGAGTAGAACAGCATCTGGGTGATGTCTTTGGCAGGAGTGCAGATGAAATCCTCACCTACATGAACTCTAGAAATGTTGCTCTCCAGCCCACTCTCCTCCTACCCCGTCCTCCTGCAAAAACAATTGCTGTCAGTCAACAGTCACTTAATGCAGAATGGTATGTGGCATGAGTTACAAATGAGATCGACCACTGACACAGAAAATTACTCACAAGGGATGACTTAGTGGCAAGGAAATTTCCTTTAAAACTAAATATTGGTATTTCTGTATAGATATAAAAAGATTAAGAACATGGTTTAAGATAGAAACAAATCATTAATTATACAAAGTGAAATATTGAGCAAACCAGAGATAGCAGAGACTTCAAAATGTCGGAATACTTGAAAACTTACTCATGATTGCTAAGCTCCCAAGAAAGTATGTATCATGCAAACAGAACCCCAAACTCCATCCACTGCCAATCAACTGATTCCCACCCATAAACTAAAACAAATAAACAATCAAAAGCCAAAATTAGAAACATACTCTTCAATTGCAGCACTGTACAATGTTTGGCTGTAATCTTTATGAAAGGAAATAGCCTCATTTTTCTCCCACAGAACACCTCATGGGTTTGAACAGCCAACCTTGTATTTAGCACTCCAACTCTAACACAACTGTGTCACTAAGGCTCGTTTATGAATGGATATCAGAAAAGAAGGAGCTCTGTATCTATTCCAAGATAACTGCAAAATGTAAACCCGTGCAAGCATATTCCAGTGAATAAATAAATAAATAAATAAATAAGCCATCAGTATTTCAAGAATTAGCAGCAAAATCCAGAAACATGAAGCAAATGGAGATTAAAAGCTATCACTTTAAATATAAATAAGGGACAAAATATATTTTTAAAATGAGGCAATTGTTGAAAAATCAGGTATTATTAGGAATAGAAGTTTTTTTGTGTGTATATATATATGAAAAATAAGTATGTGCATGAATTTGTATGCATTTTTAATTGTGTATTTGTTTCCTATAAATACATAGATATCCCTGGTGTTATAGTGGTTACAATTTGGGCTGCTAACTTTAAGGTCCGTAATTAGCAACCAATACTGCCCTGCTGGAGAAAGATTGAACTGTCTACTTCTATAAAGAGTTACAGTCTTGGAAACTTATGGAGCAGGTCTACCCTTTCCTATAGAATTCCTGTGATTCAGCATGGACTTGAATGGAGTCAGTAGATTTAACACCCACATGCACACACACACACACACATGGAAGCACACAGGAAGAAAATTCTGGACACATGAAGAGGGCATTGTTGTCCGATGCCTTAGAATGTATTGTGACTACAGTGCCCCTGTGAACAATGAATAAAATATTGTTAGATCTTACATTATCTTCATGTTTTTTGCTAAATTTAATTAAAGTTTCTTGCTATAGTCCTATTTCAATCTATTTCATTGAGAATTTTCATCTTTCTCTGACCTTCTACTTGGCCAACCATGCTGCCTTTCCCAGGGACTGATTTCTCTTGACAATTTGTCCAAAGATAACTTGTCAAAGTACATGAGACAAAGTGTTGCAATTTTATTTATACTTCTTCCAATCCATATTTGGCTTATATTCTGAAACTCCATGACACTTTCAATGTTTTCACCAACATCATAATTCAAAAACATCAATTCCTCAATCTTTCCTATTTAGTGTTCAGCTTACAAATACATAGTAGGAATTTGAAAATCCAATGACTCATCAGTTGCACATTAGTCCTCAAAGTGACATCTTTGCACTTAAAAAACTTTAGAGTTCTTGTGCAGCAGTATTCATCTGATCATTGATCAGATTATCATTTAATTATTCCTATCAATTAATTATTGATTGGAATATGCATATTAAGAAGCTATGTTAGGGAAGGGGACCTTTGAAAGAATGAGAAGCAGCAGGGCCTAGTGGTTTCTAACACTGATCCTTTCTCTCTATTTCTCACGTCTATCTTTCCATAACCAGTGATTCAATGCAGCTTCATTGCATGTTTGAACAACTTTAGACTGCAGAAATTGTTATAATCTTTAATGAATGTATTATTGATTGTGATGTGTGAATTTGAATAATAGTCATATCAACTGGTGGTCCAATCACAAACAGGATGAACTTTAAGACAGATAATTAAATACTATTTTTGAGACATATGGAGTCCTGTACAAGGAAGTCATCAATTTAAGACAAGATTTACTGTTTCTTAGTAACTTCATTAGTTACAAGGACAAAGTTCAAATATCTGTATAGCAAACTAAAACTAACTAGAAAACCACATAAATTTCAAATTTCTCACATCAAATGAAATGGTATTTGCATCAGGAGGACATAAACATCTTAAGATTTATATTTGCATGGAGTATAAAGTACACAGGAGACAGTTGCTTTAATAATAAGGAAAGCACAACACAATGAAATAGTTCTTGTCCTTTCCTCTCTTCACAGTTTTAAAGTCCATTGCTGTTTAAGTCTATCTTTTTCGTTTGTGTTAATCCATATCCTTGTGTTTATGCTTCTACTTTACAAATTAGGATGTTCTTTTCCAGGAACTAATGTCCCCTTATAAAATATTCTTAGTACATGGGACAGATTTTTGATATCTGCTGTTTGTTTTGTTAATAATTTTATTGGGAAATGTTGCAGATGTAACAAATCATAATTCAATTAGATCATACATGACTATACAATTGCTGTAACCATCAGTTCTAAAATCTTTTCCTTCTTCTCGAGCTCCTTGTTACCAGCTCCCCTTCATGTCCTCTCTCCCCAACAGGCACCACAGGAGCCTTCATTGTTCAATTAGCTATGTTATACATGCTTATTTCCTACTCCACCACCAGAGGGCAGTGATGCCAAAAAACAAACAAACAAGCAAACAAACACAAAAATTCTTCTTATTATAATTCATGTCTTAAGCCATCCAATATATTCATTCACCTACAATTCTGTTATTCATTCCCTTCAAGAGGGACTATACAATCATTCCTATCAGTCTACCTCTGCTCCTCCCACCTCCCCACCCCTGACCTCCAACTTCCCTCTTCCCATATCCTCAGGGAATCATTACTCCTGTTACTGTTTCTGAAGGGTGTGCTTTTAAGGAGAAGTCTGGCAGTACTTCTTCCACTACAGACTACTTTGTTTTTCTGGAAATTCATGGTATTTTTAATAATCTTCAAATACTTCAAATGGATCAATTCTTAAATATTCTCTATTTGTTGTATAATTTTCACATATGTGTGAGGCAATTGAAAATGCCACCCTTAGGCCAGGTGCACCTTTGTCTTTGCTCATCAACAGTTTAAAAAAGTTTTGTGCAGGTTTGCTCAATAAGAACTATCATTTGATTTCTTGACTACTGCTTCAATGAGTATTGACTGTATATACATTCAAGATGAAATCCCTGGCAACTTCAATATTTTATTTTCACTTTCTCTTGAGTTGCATTTCTTTGCAGTGGAAACAAGCATGAATCACTTTCAGTTGTTGGGCCAGGTAATTATCTTCAAAATTTCTTCATTTAAACATGTGAAGCTCTAGTCCAGCATCAGTTTGCAGAGGGTTGCATCCTTGGGAAACTTATGTGGTATAATCCTATAGGGTCTCTATGAGTACAGATGACTGAATTTTAAAAGGTTTGACTTTTCTATAGTGTTCAAAAACTAATAAATACACAATAGAACTCTTAATAAAATACAAAAAGCACACCTCTCTATATTTATGTTTCCTTAATTGTAGAGATAAAATGGTAAATCAGAAATAAAATTGCAAGAGTAATTTCCTCATTATATAAACAGCATAGAAAAATAATTCAATTTAGAATAAAAAAAACATTTTATTGGGGCCTCCTATAACTCTTATCTCAACCCCCATATACATCCATTTTGCCAAGTACTTTTGTACATTTGTTTCCCTCATGGTTCTCAAAACACTTGCTTTCCACTTGAGCCTCTGGTATCCACTCCCCATTTTTCCCCTCCCTCCTGGCACTCCTTCCCCATGAGCCCCTGATAATTTATAAATTATTAATATTTGTCACATTTTATACCATCCAACATCTCCACTCACTTATTTCTGCACTATACCATCCCCCAGGGAGGAGCCAAATGTAAATCCTTCCAATCCTGTTCTCTCTTTCAACCCCTCCTTCCCTCCACCCTCCCATTATCACCCCTCTCACCACTCATCCTAAGGGGTTCTTCTGGTCTGGATTCCTTGTGTTCCAGTGTACATCCTCCAGTCCAGCAGGATTTCTAAGGTAGAACTGGGATCACGATGGGGTGAGGGGAGAGTATTCAAGAACTAGAGGAACATTGTATGTTTCATCATTGCTACAATTCTTGGAGCTTTTCATTTCTCCAAAGCCTTCAGTGCAGTTTATATTTATGCCTTCATTGTGATCTGGTTTTTGATCACATGGTACTGCTTGAATGCTCATCTGTTCCTTTTGGTATTGTGACTGCAATTTCAATATTTCTTTGAAATTACTGATTCACTTAATTTCTGAGTTACTTAAACTTTTGTCCATAGTGCAACTTGAGGCTTGAATATTTTCTTCAGTTCTATATTGGAGCAGCTCTTTTTTGAGTTCTCTACTTACTTATTTTCCCACATCTCATCAAAATATTTTAATATTTTTCTTGTACTAACCTTTGGAATTATGTTCAGCTCTTTCACCTAATCATTTAATTGAGTTACTTTAGGTTTCCTATGTTGAAAAGCAAATTTCAGAATCTCTTCTAATATCCACTTTGATCTTTTATTTTATTTTATTTTATTTGGTCTTTTACTCCTTCCTCCCCACCCACCACCATCCTTTTTAATGAACTTTTTCTTTCTGTCTTCATTTATGATGTCTTGATGTTATCCTGTACTTTTCATCATTAGTAATGCATTACATCACTTCCTGAAATGGTCTCTTATTCAAGTGAGATATATGCAAGATTACCTTTGGCTCTTTGTAAAATTGCTTTAATTTTCTTTATGTTCAAACTTAACTTTCATAGGACAATTGATGCCTGTTATGAAGTTGGCTGCTGGCCTTATTTAACTGATAAAAATAAGTTTTGTTATTATCTCCACCCACAGATGTAGTCAATTTGATTCCTTTTTATTTTTTTCTTTCAAAAATCAATTTATTTGGGGCTCATACAGCTCTAATCATAATATAAACACACATACATTGTGCCCATATTTACATCTTTAAAAAATGATTTTATTGGGGGTTCATAAAACTCTTATCATAATCCATACATCTATCCATTTTAAGCAAAGTACATTTGGGCATTGGTTGCCATCATCATTCTCAAAGCATTTGCCTTCTACTTAAGTCCTTGGTATTATGACTCTTTTTTCCATGCCCCCTCCCTCATGAACCCTTGATAATTTATAATTTATTATTATTTTGTCATATCACATACTGTCCGATGTCTCCCATAGCTTACTTCCCTATTATCTATACCCCAGGGAGGAGCTTATATGTAGATCCATATAACCTGTTGCTTCTTTCTACTCCACCTCCCCTCCACCCTCTCAGTATTACCACTCTCACCACTGGTCCTAAAGGAATCATCTGTCCTGGATTCCCCATGTTTCCAGTTTCTGTTTTAGTGTACATCCTCTGGTCTAATCGGATTTGTAAGGTAGAATTCAGATCATGATAGTGGGAGGGAGGAAGCATTTAAGAACTAGAGGATAGTTGAATATTTTTTCTTTTTCATTTGCTTCATTTTTTCAATAATTTTATTGGGAGCTGTTACCACTCTTACAAAATTCAATATATCATTTGTGTTAAGCATATTTGTACACATGTTGCCATCTTCATTTCCAAATATTTTCTACTTGAAAATAAGCTTGGTATAAGCTCCTTGGTATAAGCTCCTTTTTCCTTCTCCTTTTTTTTTTGGGGGGGGGGGGGGGGCAATCACTGCCCTGTGGTGGTGGTGGGAGTAGGAGGCCCAGCCTTGCTCCTGGAGAATTGCTGCTGGATTTGAACCTCCAACTCAGTGGGCCACAGTCCCACACACAACCACTATGCCACTGGGGTTCAGCCTCCTCTCCTTTTGTTTTTAAATAAAGCACTTTATTGGGGACTCATACAGCTTCCAGCAAGATCAATATATGCATCAATTGTGTGCACATCATATTTGCACACTTGTCATCATCACTCTCAAAACATTCTCTCTCCACTTAGGCTCCCAGTACCAGCTCCCTATATTTCCCTTCCATCCCCACACCGCCTTCCTCACGAACCTTTATAGGAGTTGCATATTTCAACATTGCTGCACTGCATCCTAGCTGGCTCATCTCCTCCCCATGACTCTTCGATAAGTGGATGTTGGTTTCTTTCTATTCTAACTAATAAAGCCCACTTTGTTATTACCCTGGTATGTGTTGAAAAAAAAGGTGTTATCAATGAATAAGTCACTTGGCTTGCAAATTCTATCATGCAGTGTCCAGCATTGTTTCTATTACCACGATCAGACACTCTCTCACTAGCTTGGAGATACTCACCTGACCAGGCTGGCTCCCTGCGAGACATCCCTGAAGAGAAGCCCCAAGGACCTACCCTGATGCAGCTAGAAACCTGGACAAAGAAAAGTCATGTGGACACTCCTGCCTACACAGAGATGCTTACAGCACCACCGACACCACAGACTTTCTATCCACTGGCTTTTGATCATTCTGCATTTGGCACCATTGCATGCATTTTGAGTCTGAAGAGGACATATAGGTTGGTATCTGACAAATGGGCTAATATCAAACTTATGATCATGGACTGGATTGGGATGTTTTCCTCATGTATAACTATCTTTTATACAAATTCTCTAATATACAAATCCATGTTTATAAATTTCTCTGGCTTACATAGGCTAAGACAACTTGTTATTAAAAGAATATATTTATACATAATTAAAATTAGAAAACCAGATAAATTTCAAATTTCTAGCATTTAGTCAAAGGTCAAGATCAGAAAAACATGTATAGAAAAATCAATTAACCCAAAGGGACCTAGAACTAACAAAGATTTTGGAATGTGTGAAACGAATAGTGAGACTATAATTATGACTTCATTCCATATGTGTAAACAGATAAAGAAAAACATAAAATAACATTGCAAAAAACAAACCTAATTTCTATAGATAAAATCTACCCCATTTGAGAAGAAAATATGCAGAAGATGTAATTAATATAACATTACACAATTCAGGAGGCATTAATGAACATTATACATTGCAGAAGAAAATATAATGTAAGTAATAAACTAAAACACAATTTGATAGATAAATTGAAACAATAGACACAAATATGTAATAGGTATTTACCAAAAACATTTTTAAAAAGTTGTGTGTGTGTTGTGTGTGTGTGTGTGTAGGGACAGAGGAGTGCATAGCATTGATCCTCAAATATATGATTTGACACAATGGCTGGAACAGTGACCTCAAGCTTGTTTAATATTGTAATTATGGGGCAGGACTCGATACAACTTGTCCAACCTATGTAGACTCCCTATCAGTTGCCAAAGATATAATTTTCTTTAAATTGAAAAACTATACATTTTATCCTCACATTGTGACCTCAACAGGACAGCTGATTTCATTGTTTCAATTCAAAATGTTAAAGGAGCACCCATGTTGTAGTCCTTATGCAGTAGGCTACTAACCACAAGTCTAGCAGTTTGAAACTACCCAAAAGAAGATTTTTTTATTCCTATAGAGTTTCAGTTTCAGAAACACAAAGTTCCATCCTATCCGGCATGGTCCCTGTGAGCATGCTGATAATGAGTGTGGTAGTTACATAATCTTATGTCAATCTGTGATCTTTCTGCATCTAGCATCATTGTATGTGCTGATCGGTTCTGAAGAGGAATTTATAAACTAGTATCAGACATACAGACTAATATCAGACTTACGAACTTCAACTTGACTAAGCTGGGATGTTTTCTTAATGTAAAATTGCTATTGGATATAAACCTCTCTCACACACACATATGAGTGCTTCTGGACTTGTTTCTCTGGTCAGCCTAGACTAATACAATTAGTTTTTCATTCTCTTATAACAATAACAAATAGACCAATAATAATTTTGCCTATACAATAAATTGAGAAAAGAGCAGAAAATACCCATAGATTGGAAAGGAAGACATAACATTTTTCTTAAACTCAAACTTGACCACTAGTTTGTTTTTTCATACTAGTCTTGAGTCCTGCAATTTTAGTGAATTCTGAAATGTAAAGAGCTTTAATTTTCCAAGCAGGTTTTCATATTGTTTTTATAGAAGTTATATTTCTTCCTTTTCAAATTGGATAACTCTTTTATTTCTTGTGTTGTTTTTGCTTTTCTTTATTGGCCATGGTCCCACTAATGTTAAATAAAACTTTCCTTGTTTACACTAATTAGTTACAATAAGGTGGTAAATTTTATGAACGTGTGGCAGTCATGTGCTTATGTTAATTTTATGATTGAGATGTAGAGGTGGAGTCTAGCCTGTTAATCTGGAGATAGCCATTGAGTAACCAATGAGGCCTCTGTGTGGCCATGTCTTTCTCCTGAGACTTCTGGGAAGTCTTGTGATATTTCCCTCGTGAAGATGAGAAGCTATCTTCCCCAGTTGTTGGGTGTTAGGCTCAGACACGATGAATCATGGAAAAACAAGATGGCAGCCTCAGAGAAGCTGGAGGAGCCAGCAGAGAGACCACCGGGATTTGCCTGATGGAGCCAGACCTCTGAAGCTGGGGTGGCCACGTGGAGACCTCTGCCAGCGATGAGTTGCTTCTGCCACCACTGGATGCTGTTGATGAACCCTGCACCCTGGAGGCGAGGAGTCATGTGGAGACCCCTGTCAGTGCCGGGATTTTTGCACCCACTGACCTGTGACTTTGTGAGTTGGAAGGAGACTTTATAGACTGATTTTGGGCATATAGATTAATATCGAATTTATGACCTAAAACTGGACTGGGCTGGGATGTTTTCTCAATGTCCTATTCCTCTTGTATATAAACCTTTTCTTATATCCATATGCACGTCTATGAAATTTGTTCCTCTAGCCTACCCAGACTGACACACTTTGTAACTAACCTACTACTATCAAGTTAATTCCAACTCAGAGTGATTCTATCTATACATTTTCAGTCGTGAATATTTTTGAAGGTTGTGAGCAATTATTCACTAACAGATTAATAAGATGCTTCAATAAAAAGACCTTTTTATGTGAATTCTTAATTATTATCCAAATGAGAATACTTCATATCCTTTACTTGCTATTTTATTAAGATAACCTAAGCCACACCAGACTCACTGCTGCTGAGTTAATTTCTATTCATACTGACTCTTTAGAACAGTGCTCTCTTTCTTTTTGAGGTTGTACATCTTTACAAAAATCAAAAAAAAAACTCACCTATGTGTCCTGTCACTTAAACAGCATTCTCTATTTTCTATCTAGATTTTTATATTCATTTCAATAGCCATGAAGAATTAGTGAACAATATTAATGATTAGAAGGACTTGTTAATAAAGTTAACAGAATATTGTTGTTCCTTGGAACATGCTACAGAGTTCTTTTAAGAGTGCTAATAAATGCCAAATCTGTTCTAAAGATGTGAGGTAGACTAAAGATAACATCTTGGTTCTTGTGAAATTGTTTTCATTTTCTTCAGCTTTATTTTGAACTTATATGTAAGCTGATGGTCTGTTCCACAGTCAGCCCCTGGTCTGTTTTTAACTGCTGAAAAGAATATTCTCTGTCATCTCTTCCCACACATGTAGTCAGTGTGACTTATATGTATGCTATTTGGTGACATCCATGGAAGACGATTGAAAGACTGCGATAGGATTTCAAGAACATTATCCATGAAAGAGGCAAAAGGTCATAAAAAAGGCAAAAAAGAAAGAAAAGATCAAAGTTAATATCAGAGGAGACTCTGAAACCTACTCTTAGCTAAAGCAAAGGGAAGGACAAAGTCAATGAGTTGACCAGAAAATTGCAAAGGGTGGCTTGAGAAGACACAGTTAAATTTTATAATAAAATGTGCAGAGACCTAGAATTAGAAAACCCAACAAGAACATACTCAACATATCTTTACCAGAAAATACAAAGAGAAAAATTAAGCCTCAAGTTGTAGTATTGGAAGATTCTATGGACAAGAGAAAGAATGATGCAGGAAGCATCAAGATGGAAGGAATGCACATTGTCACTACCAAAAAGAATGAATCAATATTCCAACATTTCAGGAGGTAGTATATGAGCAAGAATCAGTGGTGCTTAAGGAAGTTGTAAAAGCTTCATTGAATGTATTATTGAAAACCAGATTCCAGGAATTAATGGGATACCAAATAAAATGTTTCACCAAGTTGATAAAAAATTCATTAATGCCAGGAAATTTGGAGGATGGCTACTTGGCCAGCATCTATATTTGTGACCATTTCAAAGAAAGATGACATAATAGAAAGCTATAGAACAGTATCTTTGATATCAGATGAGTTTTCCAGAATATCATGAGATTATGGTTGCAGCAATATATTGAAAAGGCAACTGCCAGAGGTTCAGACTAGATTCAGAAAAGGATATGGAACAAGGTATATAGTTGCTGATGGTATTTGTTATATGATAGCAATATATATCCAAATATACTTGATACAATTGATGCATGGATTGTTGTAAAAAAAATCCAATAAAATTATTTTTAAATAATGGACAAAGGGAGACAACAGACAGCATTCAATATGACAAAATAATAATAATTTATAAACTATCAGTGGTTCATGAGGAAGGGGGAAACACAGGGAGTAGGAAAAGGAGTCAATACCAAGGGCTTAAGGAGAAAGAAAATGCTTTGAAAATGATGGCATCCAAGGTACAAATGTGCTTTGCATACAATAGATGTATGTAAGAATTGTGTTAAGAGTTGTATGAGTCCCCAATAAAATGATTTAATAATAACTTAATATATATATACATATGTATTATGAATTGGAACTGACTTGATGGCATCTAACAACAAGAATAAATCTCCACAGTGTATGCCACTCCATTGTGAGCTTCAGCCTAAAGACATTCAGATTAAATTCTGTGGATCAGTGTGACTAGTTCCCTGTATTAAGTGCCTGAGAGCACCCTATTCCAGTTAGCCATAACCCAAAATCACTCAGTTCCATGTCCATGGGTCAGTAAGACCAATTCCTCCAATGAAGTGCCAAAAGTTACCATTCCACAAGACAGGCCCTTGCTGAACAGCATTCAGCTGTTCCTGCTCAGTGGGTTGGGACTGGCTGCTGCTCCTTCTGAGAGCCAGCTGCCTTCTGGATCCAGGAGGACCACAGCACAATTCTTTTGAGGTCCAGAGGATGCATTCCACTCCTGTCTCTGCTCATAGTAAAATCTCCTCTCCTGACTCTCAGAGGACTCATCTTATACCCACCAGGCATGAAAATGACTCCTGTTCACCATTATCAAAAATCTTGCTTCATTTTCTTACCCAGACCTATTCAGGAATAGGTAATTTGGTGGGAGTTAGAGATTGGCTAGAACAGACATTTTAAATAACTGACTGCTACTGCAATAACAACTTTATTCTGTGAAGCACCACTCTTTTGTTAATAATGCAGAACTTAACCCTGTGAGTCTAATATGTAAACAAGCAAACTAAAACTTACTGTCACCAAGTCATTCCTCACTTACAGCGACTTTACGAGACAGAGTACATCTGTCCCTGTTGGTTTGGGGCTGTACATTTTATAGGACAGGAATCTCTTGAATTTGGTCTTTCTTTTCTATAAACATATACGGATAGATTTTAATATATGCTTTAAATATTTCTATGTATAAAGCATACATATAATCACATTTATAGCATATAATTAATTCTTTCATTGACAAATATTTATCAAGTGACCACAAAATATTTTGGACCAGTTTAACCACTGAAGCTAGAACAAAATGCACACCAAAATATTTCTTCTGTAGAAAACAGTCTGGTAGATCAGACAGACAATAATAAAGTAAGCTTGTAAATTTTCTAATATTTTCAAGGAGAATAAAAACATTTTAGCTGGATGAATACAGATGTACAATGTGCGCACTGCTGTGGAGTCAATGATGACCCGCAGAAAGCCACTGTGCATTTCTGAGATTTTAATTGTTCAGGGGCTAGAAAGCCCAGTCCTTCTGCAGCAGAGCTGTTGATGGTCTTGAACCACGGGGTCCACAGTTCAACATTTAGCCACTAGTTAGGTTAAAATATAATGCTTTATCATTTGTTCTCCTTTTTGAGCCAATTTAAATCTGTTCTAGATTTTATTATTTTCTTCTTTATTGATTTTTAGCTGTTGTTAGGTTTGTTGTTGTATATTTTTCTTTGTATGAAATCCAGGATAGATAAGTCTATAGAAACAGTAATTGCATTAATAGTTTCTTAGGGAACTAAATAGGGAGCTCAAAAATGAAGTGTAAGAATGAAGAAAATGAGGTAAAACTGATTATGGTGAAGATTTCACAAAACATTTTTCCCGAGCAGCTTTTTTCTCATGTAATTCCATATTTTACAATTCAATAGTTCACTCACACAGAGAAGTTTTGCACAGTCATCATCACAATCGGGTTTAGAATAGGTTCTTGAATCTGTACTCAGCATTATTAGCTCCCTGTTTGCCGTCAACCACTCGTGCCACACCAAGATGGATCCATTCTTCCAGCCACTGCCTTTAGAGATTTACCTATCCTACTTACCTATCATTTACAAAAGGACGTTAAAAAAAATTCAAACAACAAAAATAAGAATAACAAAGTAAAACAGATAAAATCCTCAATCAACAAAAAAACATGTTAAAATCTAGAAAAAATGTTAAATGGGTCATGAGAAAGATCAAATGATCTTTCTTTTTAGGGTACAAAATTTTAGCCTGAATGTACCCACAATAATCCACTTTCCAGTGCATTCGTCATGCTAGTGAAGCTATTTCCATTCATGGTCCCTGGACAGAAAGGATTCCTCAGAGGCTCGATCCATGTGTATTTCCTTTTCACTTTGTTAAAAAACAAAACAAACTGAAACGGCTTTAAAATGGGTCTAAAGGGAAAGGAAATTATGAAATATTATATTTTCACATAAGTATACCTGCTATAATTGCCTTACAATGTTCTCTGTCTGCTGAAATAGCTGTTCACATCCCACAGTTGTGAGCAGAGCTGATTCTTCAGACTCTTTACCCATGTGTGTAACCTGCAAGTGGATTTTGGGCTTACAGAGTCACCCTCATCCATACCAAATCAAACACGCAAA
Organism: Nesogale talazaci; assembly: GCA_004026705.1. Classification (NCBI taxonomy): domain Eukaryota; kingdom Metazoa; phylum Chordata; class Mammalia; order Afrosoricida; family Tenrecidae; genus Nesogale; species Nesogale talazaci. Next base: position 50,327 of record PVJH01005247.1, on the reverse strand, counting down.
AAAAAAAAAGCACATACAGTGCATTGCCATGCAGTCGACACTGACCCACGGCGGCCCCTGTGGGTTTCCCACACTGTGGCAGTCTCCTTTTCCCAGAGCAGGAAGCCCAGTTTTTCCCCCTCTGAACGGCTGGTGATTTTCAGCTACTGCTGAACACACAGATCACAGTCCAACCTTTAACCACTCCACACAGCTGCTCATAATTTCAACTCTGATGCTCCTCTTTTAGTTCTGGATTACATTTTTTATAGTCCTTGGATCACACAGCCTGGTGTGCTTCTTTCATGCTGATTTAAATGATGCCTCACTTAGATGACTGCTTTTTTCAGACAAGTTTTTAAGACTCCAGACACTATTCTTTATCTGAACCCTGGGAACCAAATAGTTACTTAAGAGCTAAAGGGGCCAATATTTTGAGGCCAGGTGCTAGAAATTGAATAAAAGACATCTCCTCCAAAACTTCCCCCCACAGAGCAATTTGGGAATTCTCTGAGACACCCTAACTTCACTCCATCTCTCCAGGGGCTCTCCTCATCGCTTGAGGGCCCAGTGGGACAGTGTCTGTGACCAGTTCCTGTACCTGAGCGTCAAGTACAGCAGTATGCAGTAGTCGCCCCAGATTGTTGTCTAAAGATGGTCCCAATGCTCAGCTCACAGAGTCTCTGAAAACTAGCTCACCGGAGCTCTCCTCTGCTCCCTCTCCTCTCCTGCATTGTCAGCTTCGCACCTTCCCTTCCCACCCAGGAACGGAGCAGCTACACCATGTAGCGCTTGCCCCCCTCCCCACTTCCGTTTGCCTTGGCCTGCAAGTGTGGGTGAGTGGGTAAAGATAAATAATTAATACTGATGCTCTGCAATCAGAGAAATCCTAAGATATTTACCCACAGCAGATCATAGAGCAATGTAGGGTTAAAACAGAAGAGATCAAAGAGGGCAACTTGGAGAACCAGGGAGCCCCAGATCCACTGACCAAGTCAGTTCCCCTTTCCTGGGGACAACTTTGTGCAGCCCTCATAGCAGGGCACCCTAAAAGCCCCTCTTTACCATCTGTAACCCTCTGCGCCCATATCCACGTGAATGCAGGTCCATCTGTGTGTTTGGCCTGTGAACTGCCACCCTCGATGCTGGAGACAGACTTGTCTGCTGCTAGCGATCAGACTCTGTGAGGCCTGCCCTGTGCTGTGTGATCGACCGGCCCAGCACCAGCTTTGGCGCATGAGATCCCCCGCCCACCCTGCCTGTGAAAGCCACGCACATCTCCCTCTAATCATTTCGACTGTCTAGGGAGACGGGCAATCTCATTGAGAAAAAAGGATGCCCCAGATGTAGTCATTAGAATTATCCCTATTAGTCTCCGAGAAAGAAATCACAGGGCTCCTGGGTTCCCAGGAAAATGGCGCCAAGCTCCACCAAAATGACACCCAGACAACCCGCGTCGGCAGCCCCTGCAAGAAAGCAAAAGAGAGCAAACGCGGTGTCTGAGGAGAACCTAAGTCTAGAGACAGAGGATGCTTGATAGCAGTAATTGCACATGTAAAGAGAGCCTTATGGTGAATATCCTCACATGAAACCATCAGCAGTGGGAAGGGAGTCTAAAGAATAATCCTTCTAATAGCAAAATGAAAGAAATTATAAAACCAAGGGCTGAGATTAAAAACTGTGGAGAAAATCAGCTCAATAGAAAGTGGTTTCTTTAGAGGATTAACAGAATAGACAAACTGCTGGCAAACCAAATAAAAGATAAGGAGAAGACATCAATTTACAGATTGAAGGATGAATCAGGATACTCACAAGAAACTTAAAAGACTAATTACACAATATTATGAAGGACTTTATTCCAAGGAATACAGCAAGTTAGAAGATATGGACAAATGTCTGGTAAAACAAACCCTCCCCAGATTATCTCATATAAATGTCAAGAACTTGAACAGACCCATAGGAAAAGAAGAAACTGAGAAGTGTGTTAGTCTGAGTAGATGAGACAAGCAAATTATGTATATAAGAAAGAGTTTATATTCAAGAGCATCTGTACATTAAGAAAATACCCCTACCCAGCCCAATCCAAGATCATAAGTCTGATATTAACCCATATGTCTGATACCAGTTTGTAAAGTCTTCCTCAGACTCAAAACACATGCAGTGATGCTGAATGCAAGATGATCACAAGCCACATGGGTAGAATTCCTTTGGGTCCAGTGGCATTGTCAACATCTGAGTGCTGGCGGGGGTATACAAATGACTCCTGAGGCTTGAGAAGTCTGCTTGCATCCATGTGGCTTGTCCAGTTCAGGGCACTAAGGTAACTCTATGTGACTTCTCCACAGGGATGTCTCGCAGGAAGTCAGCTCTGTTAGTGGAGTGTCTCCAGGAGAGTGAGTGAGTGTCTCCGAAGGAAGTACCAGACTTCACAGAATTCTCAGGAGAAGGCCAGGCCCACCCACAAGTTTCATGGGCTATCTCCAGATTCACAGGCTAGACTGCACCCCTATACTCTTAATCCTCAAATTGACATCAGATTAGGTGACTTCCACCATAAGGTTATCAAAGAACTACCAACTGAAAAAAGACCTGGCACATATGTCTCCACAGGAAAGTTCTACCAATGCTAGACAAATTCTTCCAGGATATAGGAAAAAATAGTAAACTCCCAAACACAGTCTATGATGCTAGCATAACACTGATACCCAAACTGGGCAAGAATTTGGCAAAAAGCTAGAACTGCTAGCTGTATCTCTGCTAGCTGAACGTAGATGTAAACCATCCCAAATAAGACTGTGGCCAATAAAATAAAAAGTTATATGAAAAGAATACTTCATCATAACCAAGTGTAACTCAGGGATAATTCAACATTTGAAATTCTATCAACATTATCCATCGCATTGAGAAGAAACATGACAAGAATCATGATAATATCACATGATAAGATGAATAGATGTATAAAAGCATCCAATAACATTCAACATCTATTCCTAGTTAAGACACTCAAGAAGATAGAATTAGAAGGAAATTACCTGCATATAATTAAAGCCACATATAAAAACCCAACAGCTAGCATCACAATTAATGTTGGAAAGTAGAAAATACTTACACTATGAAAAGGAATCAGATAAGCATGCCCCTTGTCTCAAAATTTTTTTTCAGCATTGTCTTAAGGTTCTAAGCTAATAATATAAGACAACAGAAAGTTATCAAATGTATGTGTCTGGGGAAAGAAGTAAAATGATTGTTATTTGCAAGTAATATGATTTGAGATATTGAGAACCCCCAAAGGTACCACAATATTAGTGCTGGGAGCAATAGAGGAATATCGTGGAATGGCAGGATACAAGATCCATAAGCAGAAGTCAATTGGATTGATATATACAACTGATGGGTTAACAGAAAAGTAGATCAAGAAGGCAAAGCCCTTTGCAATAGTAGAGCATAAACTGAAATATCTAGGATTATACAAAAAAACCTCACAAAAGTTCTATATGAGAATAACTACAGAACAATATTAAAATAAACCAAAGAGGCCTTCACAAATAGAACAATATGTCATGTTTGTGGATCCATAGACTCAATATTGTAAAGATGTCAATCTTATCTATATAGGTACTATATAGGTTCAATGTAATTCTGATACAAACACTAGTATTAATTTTTCAAAGAAATGGGGGGAGATAAACTAATGACCACCCACATATGAAACTGTAAGCAACCCAGAATTGACAAAGAACTCCTCAAGAATAAAGTGGATTGGCTTGTATTACCTGACTCTAAAACTTATTATACAGCCACAGTTGTAAAGAAAGCCTGGTACTGGTATAATGTTAGCTACTCAGACCAATGGATAAGAACAGAAAATTCAGAAATAAAACATCAGAATACAGACAACTGACCATTGATAAGTGTCCCCCCAAAAAATATCAAATGGGAAACAGATGTCCTATTTACAAATTCTGCTTGAAAAACTGGATATCAACCTGAAAAATGAAACAATGAGCTAACCTCACCCCATACATAAGGAAATTCAAGGCAGATTACTGACCTCAGGGTAAAACCCAAACTAAAAGGATCATCAAGGAAAAAATTAGGACAAAGAAAATAGCAGTAATATTTGAGCAATCACCAAAAATGAAGGATGCACACCCAGGGGAAGAGAAAATAGACACATGGGGCATAATAAAGATTGAACACTTGTGTGCATTAAGAGATTTCATTGAGAGTAATGAGACAAGAGACCCCACAGACTGGGAAAAGATATTTGGTAATGACATATCAGGCAATGGTCTTATTAATAAAATCTACAGAACCCTGCAACCTTATAATATAAAAACATGAATAACCCACTGAGGAGGCGGACAAAACTTGAATGGAGTTTCACAAAGTGGGAAACCTGAATGGCCAGTAAACATATGAGAAAATGCTCCTGATCATTAACCATCTAGGAATTGCCATGCAAAGCAACCAAGAAATACTATCTTAACAAACATGAGAAGAGACCCATTAAAAACAAAACAAAAAAACCCAGAGAAGAACAAACGTTGAAATGGGTGTGGGGGGATAGGAAATCTCATTCATTGCTGGTGGTCTTATAGGCACACACAACCACTGTGAAAAGTGATTTGGCAATACCTAAAAGAGATGAAAATTGAGTTACCTTTGTCTCAGCAATTCCACTACTGGGCATAGATTCAGAAGAAATAAGAAACAGGTCAGGACTAGATATCTGCTCTCCAATGTTCATTGCTGTATAGTCTCCATTGCTGTGGGGAGGGAGGGCCTAACACCAAACTCAAGTAGAAGGAACGTGTATTGAGAATGATGAGAGCAACAAATGTGCAAATGTGCATTATGGATTGTGATAAGGGTTGTATAAACTCCCAATAAAATGATTTTAAAAGTAAAAAAAAAAAATTGGAAACAGTCGAAATTTCCATCAATTGATAAATGGATTTAAAACTCTTTTATACATACACACAATGGTGTACTATGCAATTCTGAAACATAGTGATGAAACAAGGAAACATCTCTTCTTGTGGAAAAAGTTGGGGCATATTATGTTGAATGAAGTTAGCCAAGCACAAAAGGACAAGTATAACATGAGCTCTCAAGGAATTTCAAGCAACAGAACAGGCTTGGGGAAAATGTCCACATCACACTGCTAAGGAGCAGCTCCTCTGCCAAGAGTCAGGCAAACACCATGATGCAGACATCATCAAAAAAATGAAAAAGAAAGGAGAAAAAGAAAAGAAGAAAAAATGCAAAGAGCACCTGCGCGGTAAGACATCATCCACTCCCCCACTCCCCTTATTTCTGCCTACAGCAGGATGGGGGAAGAAAAAGGATGGGAAGGGGGGACAAGGGTATGAAACCAGTCAAGTGGAGGGTATTGTTGATGTCTCAACAAGAAAGGTGCAGAGAGAGTAGGCCTCATTCCAGTGTTCTGTGTCATTCCTGCTCATCACAGAGAGCACAGCAGGGTTGGCCTCAGTGTGAGATATGAAACCCTGTTCCTAGAGGACAGTGCCACAGAGGACAGCACTGAAGATACAGTTCTGAGAGTGCAGTCAGTCTGGATCTCCCACATGGAGGCACACCAAGAGGGACGAACAGTGGGAGCAAAGCCACAACGTCCCTGCCTGAGGAGTCTCACTTGTAGACTACTGACTCAGGGAACAGCGCTTGGCACCTCTTCTGAACTGGTGGGGGATATCCACCAGGGGGTCACACTGGAGGTCTAAAGGTGCAATAGGTTTGGGGATGAGGCACTAGATTGCTGTATCTTTGATATTAGGATGAACAATGGGGTCTTGTAGATGGCACACCCCTCAGACACAACCACTGATGATTAAAAGTATCTAAGTGCTGTTAGGTAAGCAAGTCCTGGGTTATCAAGCCCTGAAAGAAAAGGGAATTGGACCGATGGATTGTAACAGGGCCTGGTTGATATTTAACAGAGGAGTGCTCACATACCTTCAGTCAGGAAAATAATAAGACTTGAAACTATTTGTATGGTCTCTCTCTCCTCTTGCGGTCTATCTAAATACAATTGGTAAGACAGGCAGTCCCAAGAGGACAGAAACTGTTCCAATGCTTGGGAGGGGAGAGATGAGAAAATAACAACAGGGATAGGTGAATATCAAGGCACACAAAAATTGACTGCAAAGAGGGTATAGCATTCATGGCTATGTTTGATTGATTGAAACATTTTAGAGTAATTATTGATTGACAAATGATGGGTAAACACAATAGTGGTACAGGGGAAAAGAAAAAAGAAAAAGAAAAGAATAAAAAAGTGAAAATTATATATAGGTATAAATATAAATATGCAAATATATAAAGAGAGGTATATTTATCTAGGCATCCTATATATACATACAATAAAGAAGCAGATGGACTTTGGGCCTTTACTTAAACCTTACCTCAGTACAGGAACAATTTGTTCTCATAATGTGAATAATTTGTTCACATTTATTCAATAATTAGAACAATTTGTTCTAATAATGTGTCATTGTATGATACCTTCCTGACACAATTAATTAAATAAATATGGGTGCATAAGTTAATGAGATGATGCCTGGCTATTAAAATATATAGAATCTAGGGGTATGAAATCAAACAAGAAGCCATCTAGCAGAGAAGCAAGCCCACAGTGAAGAAACACACTGGCCTGTGTGAAAATGAGGTGCCAAAGGAACAGGTATCAGAAATTCAAAAGTAAGCCATCAAATTGAAATAGAGGAGCATAGACAGTGGAGACTACAAATGCACCTATTAGATAATTGGATAGTCCCTAACAGAAGGGTCACATGGAAGGGATTATATATAAGGGGTACAGTATTGCAATGATGAAACACATAAATATCTAGTTCTTTAATATTTCCTCCTGTTACTATTATGGTTTTAGATTTACTTCATCAACCTTGGGAGACTTGTGTATTTTCATTTTTATAATTAAGGCTGTTTGATTCATTAAATCAAAGATAGGTAAACCCTTCAGAAAGAGTAATGGGAGCAATGATTCCCTAAGACTACAGGAAGAGTTGGGAGGAAAGGGGTAAGAGGGAACTGATAGCAACGATGACCATGTAGCCTCACTCGAGGGGAACAATAATAGAATAATAGTTGAATGCTTACATTGGCTGGTGTAAGATGTGGCAAAAATAAAAATAAAAATATATAATATAATAATAAGGGGTCATGGTAGATAAGGTAGGGAGGAGGGGATAAAAAGGAGCTGGTATCAAAGAGATCAACAGGAAAGAAAATGTTTTGAAAGTGATGATGACAGCAATTGTAAATTATGCTTGATCTAATTGAAACATGGATTGTTACAATATCTGTAAGAGCTCCCAACAAAAATATTTTTTTTTAAAAAAAGATGCCAAGATGGAGTATCTGAAGCAGGAGGATAGAGAAGACAAATCTGAAGTATAAAATTGGGAGGGATCCAACCACAATTCATTTAAAGGAAGCAGTATAGATCTAAAGACAAAAACCCAGATGCTAATCTCCTGTGAGATTCGCAACAAGATTGAAAGGTTAAAAGTAATCAGTTAATCAAACATCACTGATTTGTTGGTTTGTTATGCAGTGGCAGCGTCCATGCTACCATGATGCTGTGATTCCAGAAATTATGCCTCCTGCATTTTCACATACTAAAGAGGTGAAATTGAAAAAAAGAAGATATGCATTTATAGGAAATACAAATGAATTAATTTTAAGATCTTTATTGCAGATAAAGGTGTTTTTAATTAATCATAAAATGAATAAGTTATCAGAAGCACATCTCAATATTTTACTGAATATTCATGATTTGAAAAAGTCCTGGTAGTGCTGTAGGTTGTCAACTGAACTGACAACCACACATTGAGACTATGCTCCCAAAATGATCTGTAGTCTTGGAAACCATTTTTGGGCTTTATTCTGTTGCACACAAGGCAATGTTCATCATAACTGACCTGACCCAATGGCAACTAACAACAATATATACATTCCGTTGACTTTGAAGGAATAATCTAAGTATGCTCTTCCCACTTGTACTTCAATGCTATAAATTTTGACCCTCAAAATTTTCCTCTATATTACTGAGGACCTTCTCTTTCTCATGAAATCCTTTCAATTATAAGTCTAATAATTATTTTTATTACTATTGATTTTTTATGTTAAGCATTCTAAAATATTGAAAATACAGACACAAGTCTTTCATTTGAGCATCTTTTATAATTTTGTTTGTGTTATTGACCTTATCTTTAAGCAAATTGATCTTTCACTTTTGTGTATATGAAAATATATACAGCCAAAAATAGAAAATCTGATAATATCTATATATACACTTCTATATATATATATACTTATATATATATATATATATACACTGTATATATACAATACAGTTATATTGGCCACACAGTCTTCAAGATGTATCATTCTTTTAAATATTATACCACTACCATTATCTTAAAAATCACAGTTCCCTAGGCTTCCCACTGAAACTTCAGAGTTGCCATTTTCAAGTTGCTCCCTCATATATAATTCTTTATGAGAGCAAAATTCTCAAAACAGAGGGATTTACAAATGAAATGAACTTTTTTGTTCATTGGGCAAAGAAATCTGGATATTGTTTTGGTCTAAGATTTTAGGTTTAAAGATTTGGTTTAAGAATTAAAGATTAAAAATTCCTTCAGGAGCACAGTTTTAGCTATTCGGTTAACTTCTATGGATCCAGAAAAATTGCTTTTTATTGAAGTGGCTTCAAAATGTCAAGGAAAATGTGATTTAAAATTTAAAATCCAAATCCCTAACACAATTTCTTCCATAAAAATCTTTGCCCTATGTTCAGTGATAGTAGTTGGGTACCACACAGTTTGTTTGATCTGTCAAAAAAAAAAAAGGAAGCTTATGGAAAATGTAAGAAAAATATGGTATTTCCTCCTCTGATTCCAGACTCAACTTTTTAGTCTGTTGCTTCATATGAGTTTTACCTGACCTTGTTTTTGACTCTCTTCTATCCTTTTATTCCTTCATATTCTCAACTCGGTCTAGATTTTCAATCTATCATGCTGAGTTTGAAATTTTACATTGTCTATTTGTTCAACTTATAATTCTATAAAGGTATTTTCTGTAATAAAAGCATATACATATGTGTATATATACATACACCTAATTGTTACATGTATCCCCTCTTCATCTAACCTTCAAACTGATAATAGTAAACTTTTATGTATTTTCTACTGCTGCCAACAATCCATTGAACACTTCAATATTAAATAATCCTATTTTGATGAGTCTGAACTGTGCCTATAGTTATATTTAATAATTATTATTTTCTGCTTCAATTGACTATCATTCATTCTCAACTCTCTTCGACAATTTAATTAGCCTACACTTGAGAAAAATATAACCTCACATGAAAAAAATCACCATATTCACTATATAACTATGTGACTGAATGAACTATTTGGTAAAATATGCATTTTGTTTAGTTCTGTGGCACTATAACTTTATTGAGTACATAAAAAATGCTCTATGTTTCTCTATCTCTTAAATTGAATCAGTGAATATATTTATTTAATGATACACATATACTGCAAGTAATTTGTGTATTATGAAGTAGTTCATTCTCTCTTCTGTCTATAGGATATAACTACAAAGAATCTTAATTACTCCTGACAATTTGATGTGTTTACACTGCACTTAGATTATTGCCAACACCTTTTACTATAAAATTACTTCATTCCAAAGAAAATTGCTTCTATAAATCTAATAGTTAAGATAGAATGAAAGAAAGGGCTGAGTCCCGGTGGCGTAGTGGTTGTGCGCGGGACTGCAGCCCACTGGGACGGAGGTTCAATTCCAGCAGTGGGGCTGAGCCTCCTACTCCCACCACCGGAGGGCAGTGATGTCCCCCCCCCCCCCCAAAAAAAAAAAAACAAAAAAGAAAAAGAATGAAAGAAATTCTGTAATTGGTTTAGGGAATAAATTAGACTGAATAATAATAGTGTGCATTTTAAAGAAAATAATTTGTGCCTCTGTGTTTTTATTTCAGCACGTAAAGATATATTTCAAAAGAATTGTGATGATTATAATGTTATATAAGATAAAACTATTTATTTAACTGAGTATAATTTTTCCATTTTAATAATTCAAATACAGTTAAGAAATATTGTTTTATAAAAATATATGAAATCTAAAAGGATTCTTCCCAAGTTACTATATAAACACTATTTCCTATCAAGATGTTACCATTATAGATATATTTTATCTCACGTGTTCACAAAAAGAATTATACCTATCTAAAATTTGTCTTTTTTGGTAAAATTTATATTTATAAATAATTTATTTTAAAATATTTTAGTTATCTCTATACCATATTTTCTTCCCTACTATATTAGGGAAGAATTTTATTTAATACCCCCTTTTTCATTTTATTTAATAACCCCTTCCAGTCATTTTCATGCTGTTTCTAAGCAGATTCTCATATCCTAACAGTGAAGCCAATATATTTCCTTTTACTTCTTTTCATGAATAAATTATGTGTACCTCCATGTATCATCATTTTCAGTTTTCTCCTAAATCACTATGAGTTACATGAAAAGTATATGCAGTGATATGTTCTCTCTCCTTAAATTCATTCTGCTTATTCATTCTGGGGATCCTGCATCTGGCTTCTAGTTCTTGGCACCTCAGTTTCCTCCCACCACCGTATCTGATGTCAACAGCTTCTGCAGGCTGGTGGAAAAGTAGAATCCTCAGGATTGACACCTGACTTCAGGTTTGAAAGGAACAACACAGGCAACCGCAGTTTAAAGATTTTTTCCTAGTGTCCAAGATTTGATAAATCCCAGAAGCTGATTCTTGCCTATAAATCTTGATAGAACAGTTAAAGTTTTTGATGACAGGCTTCAAAACCACAAAGATGATGAAGAGAAAATGAAAATTGGAACTTTCAAAGAGAACAAATAGCATCGTGGAATCAATCAAACACTGCATTGTATTGCTGGAGATTGCTGAAGATCTGAGTACTGTAGAGAAGCACACAGAATTATAGAACTACAGCATTTTTCCTGAATCGTATTTATTTCAAAAAAAGAAAGGATCTGTTCATGATATAAACCCCAGAGTCAGACAGATTGGGCATTTAAGAACTGTCACTCAACAGCTGTGTGACATTGGGCAAATTACAGATCCTGAGTCTTCTTATATTAAAAAGAAAGTACCATGAATCCAGTGGGTGCATTATATAACCTAGTCTCTTTGAATCTGGGATCAACATAATTTCTTCCAAGACACTCTTACCTCCCAATTTTGCTCAGCTCTGGAAGTCTGAACAACAACTTTTCTCCTACCAGGCTGTATTAGCTCCTCTGAGACACCACTAGACTCCAGCATCAAATAACACAGGAAGTGGATTCTCACCACCTCACAGCAACCTGATTGCTCCAAGTCATGTCCTCTTCTCCCCAAATATAGTCCCACAGGTCTCTTAGTCTAACAATGAGGGTTCATTCTGTGAGGCCCTGAATTCCGTCAAAGTGGCTCATCCCCCCAATACTCAATGGATTCATCTGGATCCCACACACCCAGATTAGGGAAGTACCTGACAGGCCCCGCAACCTGAATCCCGTGATTCCCCAAGTCTGATGGAACAGTGGTGATGACCTCTTTTACTTCCATGACAATAGAGATGATAAAACGAGAAACACGCTTGGTGGAGGAACATAAGAATATCAAGCATATTTTTATTCTTGAAAATGTATGAAATAGACCTTACTTGAAAAGACCTTACGAAGGTAGGTAATTGCTACTTGAAATAGACCTTACTAAGGCAGTTTCTTCTTGAAATAGACATTACTAAGGTAATTTCTTCCCATATCTATTCTTGCATGGAATGGTCTTTCAGGAATGTATGCAGACATTTTTGCACATCCAGACCTGCTTGTTTGTCAGCACTAGTCACAAGAAAGATGTCAGGGATCGAATAGTTCAGGTTGTAATGTGGTACCTTACAGCCTTTCATGCAGGAAGAAAACCATATTTCTCCATTCTGGGTGAGGTTTTCCAGTGTTACTGGACTTTATTAAATGTGAAGAGAATGCAAAGTTAATTTCAAAAGTACCAGTTTTCTGGGTTTCTGAAAACAGTGTAACCCTTGTGGCTTAAAAGGTTTTCAATCATCCTTCCATTTCATTTTTGTTTACACTGAGTGTTTCAACAAGAAGATACAGCTTAAATATGGACCGATGTGAAATTCCTTGGGGTGTCCAAGATCAAGGCTGTGTCTCATATCTAGACTACGGACATTGTATTCTCTCAGACCCAGATGGTGATATATGGTTTATCCTCATAGTGCCCTTGATACAGGCAAGATGAGAATGCGATATTAATTGATCAAAAATTGGCAACAGTGGAAATTTTTCATCCAAACCAAACCTTTCTTTGGGACAAGAAACAAAAAACAATATCAATGAGTTTTTCCTCCAAATGACAAGAAGTATTTTTATTCATTTGGAGGAGAATGGAGTGTTGTTATGCAAGGAGAATATGGCACAGGGAAAATACAGTCTTTAAGGAAGTTACCTATCGTCAATAAGAAATTGAGGGAGTTGGAAAACAGGAGTGAGTGTGAATTCCATTCCTCATAGGACTACTAAACTATTCATTATGTAATGTTCGCAATCTCTCTTTAAATAAATAAATAAGTCAATATCCATGCTGCTATTTGGGCATATTTTATTTGAATTCACCTGCAACTTAAAAATTTGAGACATCGCTTCAGCAACTGAAGCAAAGCATAAAACTTGAAGAATGACAAAGAGCAGAATCCTGGAAAAGGAAGAAGGAAATTCAATGGGTGGCAGGGCTATTTCCAGAAGATGGAGAATGCTGGATTTATGATGAACCATTGACAAAATCCCTGGGGGGTTCTGAGCAATAGACTGGGAAATGTATAGTTTGCCCTTGGTGGTCAGGGCAGTAGGCACACTGAAACACCAATTAATATTCTTTCTGAGAATATGTTCACTCCCTTCTTATTGCAATGGTTCTTATATCAGGCATATTGAACTTTCCAAAGCAAGAAGACAATTATAGCAAAAACAACAACAGCAAACCACAACACTTTGTTAACTACTGTGGCCATTATGATTTTTGACTTCAGTTCTGGGAACAACCTCAGATTTTGAAAACAAAGTCTGTGACCCTCCTTCAAATGAGTGCTTTGAATAGCATTTATAATATCATCTCAAACTCAGTGCTCTAGTACTGCTATTGCGATAAATGATGTTTCTGGGTCCATAAAATAATGGTTATATACACACATATATACACAAACACACATAAAACATATTTGATGCAAGATTTGGCATAAATACAAAACGTATAGCAAATAAGAAATTTTTGTTTTACAAAATTAGCACAATGTTTAAATGAGTGTTGGGAATTTCTATGGCTTCATCTTTTATTTTTATTTGGAATTGAACCATTATTAAATTATATTTAATATCATACCACAGTTAACTCATATTCAGGGCTACTAAACTATTCATTATGTAATGTTTACAATCTCTCTTTAAATAAATAAATAAGTCAATATCCATGCTGCTATTTGGGCATATTTTATTTGAATTGTACAGTTATTTAGAAGGGTATACTGTTGCTAACTTTTCTCACCCTAGATTGTTAAACTCAAACTCAAACAAACAAAATCTCTTTCCAGTGAATCAATTCCGAATTACAGGGATTCCATCTAGGGCTTCCAGTGATTCTCAACCTTCCTAATGCTGTGATCCTTTTAATGCAGTTCATTATGTAGTCTTGAACCCCCAACCACAAAATTATGTTTGTTGCTGCTTCATAACTGTAATTTTTCTATTGTTATGAATTGGGTGACTCCTGTGAAAGGGTCATTTGACCCCCAAATCCGTTGTGACTCACAGGTTGAGAACCTTAATGGTTCTCAGATAGAATTTTCTTCCTTCTACAGAGCAACTGGTGAGTTTGAATATCTCACCTCTTGGTTAAATAGTCCAGTACTTACCTCACAAAACCACTGGAACACTTTTGATTTTTTCTTCATGTATAATTCCACAGAATTCCCCCTCCCACACACAGACCTTTTTAAATAACTTTAGAAAAAATCATAAGAGGTAGCCATACTCTATTAGTTAGGTTCAGTGTATATTAAAATTGGTACAATGTATGTTAAAAAGCATTAATAGGATTGTTTCTTATCTAAAGACATAATATTGGTTTATCTCTGAGTTTTCCCTCCCTCCCCCAGCACAGTTATGGTTTTTTTTTGGGGGGGGAGGACATTTTTTGGAAACCCTTATATATCAGTTAAGCAAAAAACTTCCATGTTAAATAAAAAAAAGAACTTGTGAGCACACAATCATAACATTGTAGGCTCACCTTCCTGATATGAGTGCTGAGGACAAATGTATGCACAAGAAAATATGGTGAAGAAAGCTGACAGCTAGCAAAAGACATAGCATCTAGGGTCTTAAATGCTTGAAAGTAAACAAGTGGTCATCAAGCTCAGAAGCAACAAAGCCAACATGGACTAAGCACACCATCCTATGTGACCACAAGGTATTGAAGGGATCCAGTATCAGGTGTCAAGGAACTAAAAATTAAATCATTATAAATGAGGGGTAGTACAGATTGGGGCCCAAAGCCCATCAATAGGTTAAGCGACATCCCCTTACAGAGGGGTTGCTGGGATGGGATGAGTCAGTCAAGGTGCAGTGTAGTAACGATGAAATATGAAAGCAATAGTTCTCAAATGCTTCCTCCCACCCACTATCATGAACCCAATTCTACCAGACAAATCCAGCTAGACCAGGGGATGCACACTGAAGCCAGAAACATGGGGAACTTAGGATAGATGATTCCTTTAGGACTGGTGGTAGGAGAGCTGATACCGGGAGGGTGGAGGGATGGTGGAATGGATGGAGGGAACTGATTTCAGGGATCTATATATAGCCTCCTCTCTGGGTACGGGCAACGGGGAAGTGAGTGAAGGTACACATCAGACAGTGTGCGATATGAAAAAGTAATAGCAATTAGGAAATTATTAAGGGTTCATGGGAGAGGGGTGTAGCATGGAGGGGAAATATGGGGTGCTGGTACTGGGGGCCTAAGTAGAGAAAGGATATTTGAGACTGATGATGGCAACAAGAGTGCAAATGTTGTCTGCATACAATTAACGTATGTATTGTTGGTGATGGGAGTTGTATGTATGATGTATGTGTGTATGATGTATGTATGTAACGTATGTATTGTTGGTGATGGGAGTTGTATGTATGATGTATATATGTATGTATGTAGCGTATGTATTGTTGGTGATGGGAGTTGTATGTATGATGTATGTATGTATGATGTATGTATGTAACGTATGTATTGTTGGTGATGGGAGTTGTATGTATGATGTGTATATGTATGTATGTAACATATGTATTGTTGGTGATGGGAGTTGTATGTATGATGTATGTATGTATGCATGTATGTATGTAACATATGTATTGTTGGTGATGGGAGTTGTATGTATGATGTATATATGTATGTATGTAGCGTATGTATTGTTGGTGATGGGAGTTGTGTGTATGATGTATGTATGTATGTATGTAACGTATGTATTGTTGGTGATGGGAGTTGTGTGTATGATGTATGTATGTATGTAACGTATGTATTGTTGGTGATGGGAGTTGTGTGAGCTCCTGTTAAAATGATTTATAAAAAAAAAAGGAGAGGGAAAAAGGAGTTTATAACAAGGGCTCAAGTAGAAAATATTTGGAAATTAAGATGGCAACGTGTACAAAAATGCTGGATACAAATGATGTATGGACTGTTATAAGAGCTATAAGAACCCCCAAGAAAATCATTGGGGAAAAAAAGAATTTGTGCTATACATAATTATGTCTGTCACAATCCCCCAGATTCATTATTTCTTAGCCATTTTTGATAACATTTCATACTGACAGAATCATTTTAACCAAATGTTATCAATAACAATATTTTTTAAAGCTATTAATGACCTTGAAATTGCTAAACTTACTGTAAAGCAGTATACATTTACACGATGAGCAAGGGTTTGTATTCTAACTCAAGAAATTGATGCCCATGTCAGTCTTTCCAAGTGATTTCACTTCCCTAAACTAAACTTTCTGCCCACTTCTTGAGACCACTTCCATCCACAGAGCATTTCAGTGAAAACGTGGAGCTAGCAACAAGGTCAACCCTGACAATGGGAGAGTGAAAGAGTCATAAAGTTATTGCTGTGTCTTCCTCTTTTTAAAGATTATATTACACAATTAGTGCAATGCGTTATTGAGAAAAATACCTTGAAGATAGTAAAATTCCCCAAATGAAGGAATACTAATGCTCTTAGCTTTTAACTTATAGTATTTTGTAGTTCACAACTCAAGTAAGTTTATGATATGCCTCAACTGATTCTAATTTTATATGGAAATAATTTTCCATCTAAATTTACAAACAAAATATAATAATTTAACCCATTTGATACAAAAATTATCTCGGTCTCTTATCTTCTAGATTTTACCTTGATCCTTTTATTCACTTTTCTAAGAGAACAATCACAAATGGGGAAGTGAAAGATCATGCTATGTCTATGATTTTCACATAAAATTATCTTCTTAACTCAGAAGACCATCGTGTTTTTCTCTATAGCAAAAAATTTATTTTCCTTTTCAGAACATTATTCTAGTATAGGATATGATCATTCTTTATTGCCCATCTTCTTTTCTTTTGTGGAATATTGTTCTTTAAACTAAAGAAATTATAACAGGAGATAAATTAATCACTTTAGAATGTTTCAGGTCAAAGTAGTAAACATTTCGTGGAAACATAAAATTAATATTCTTAGATTCTAGCAATATGTTTAGATTCCCCAAAGGTCTGTAATCTCATTTATCTGTTACCTCATATAGATAAAATTTGCTTTCTTTTGAAAAGAAATTTCAAGCAAACAGTTGAATACAAGTTCTTCAGTTTTACTGTGGTCCTCACCCTTTTATATGATCACCATGGCACACTAAATAACCTTATTTAATCCAAACAAATGTGAAAGCCTCGATCACAATTTATTTTTTTATTTCTCAATGCATAAGTGATGTGTAAAATAGTAAAGATTTAGTAATATGATGCATATTCCTAATGCAATATGGAATGAAACTTAATTTAGTTATCTCTCACCTAAGGAATAATTAATCATATGAGAAAAATCTACATACATATGGCTTATAGTCTATGACTTTTTCTTTGAACTCTAACATGTCTTTTACATAATTGCTTTATAAATTCAAAATCCTTTGAAACATAGTTTCTAAAGAAACACATCACAATAAAAAGAAAAGGAACACATCACAAATCTACTAAGCACAACTGCATCATCCTAAAATTATTCATCATAATTAAAACATAACTTCAGTAATGAACTTACCCTTGCTCTGTCTGCATTTCTTGAGAACTTTATCCTTGATATAGTAATTACATGGTCCTTAGCGAAGTTGAGAAAACTCATTCAATTTGAAACAAACAGTGAAAAAGACAAACAAAACAGCACTGTCTTGCCGTGAGTGTGAAGCTGCTCAATGCCCTTTGTACTCTTTAGTTGTCTTTCAACAGTGTATGATTGAAAGGGGGTTTCAGGATGGTCTCTTATTTGAAATATGTGTCCTGAATTGTCTGGAATTCTATTTATTTCCCTGCCCTTTGCTGACATGGGGATGATAGCTCTAAGTTTCATGCCCTTGTCCCCAGAGGATCCTTTCTTATCATCCTTTGCCAGATTGTGACCATTTAAGGAAAAATGTCTTTACTGGTTTATCAACCTTATTTTCATAGCCTCTTATTTCACAGTGTCAAAAAGTATTATGTACATTTAAAAAATGCAGCCATCCATGCCAGGCAACCATAAGTCGAATTACATTTTAAGTGATACAGAAAAGAAAATTGACCTTGGTAAGCCTCATGCCTTGTCAGAAATATGACCATTCCTTCAAGTGTGAGTCTTATTTACAGAAAGCAAGAGCTAAGCTTAAAGGAAAATAAAATTTTTAAGAAGAGAATGTACACCTATTGTGCAAATATGATGACAATTGTGTACTCGTCAGCCAATGTCAAATCTATATTTTATTCCAACAAAATAGGTTCAGTGCTCTTTCCTACACTATATGAGTGATTTCCAAAGTGTGTTCCCCTGATTAACAGCACTGGCATAGTCAAGGAACTTATTAGAGTGCAAATTTTCAGACCTCACTTACTAATCTGGGACAGGACTCGTGATCTGGATAGTCCTGAAGACCATCTTCCTGGCATTTTCTGGTGATTGCTGAATTGAGAACCAAGAAGTGTGAGAATTCAAACCTACAAGCAACACCACAGTAAAAGTATGAGACAATCTATTCCCATAAAGATCATAACCTTAGAATCTGCTTAACAGGGATGAGGGTTCTTTTTTCCCAAGGACCATTTGGATATTTCTAACAACAATCATAGACCCTATGTGTCAGACATTAAATTAACTCAGCCATAATGGCAGGGCTGGAAGGAGTAGTATGAATTGGCCTGCTAAACTGTAAGGTGTACAGTTTGAAAGCACCAGCTGCTGCATAGGAGAAAGTCAGGGCTTTCTACTCCTGCAAAGAGTTACTTGCAGGGGCAGCTCCGCCCTGTCTGATAGGGCCACTATCATTCTGTATTAACGTTAGGTCAGTGAGCTTGGAAGCTTTATGTTTTTGTTTTTAATGTGATGGATAGAATGGCTTCTCTTTGGTGAGTGTGACAGTCATGTGCTTATGTTAATTTTATGATTGAAATGTAGGAGTGGAGTCTAGCTGGTTAATCTGGAGATAGTTATTGAGTAACCAATGAGGTTTCTAGGTGGGCATGGCTTTCTCCTGAGACTTCTGGGAAATCTCGCGATATTTCCCTCATGAAGATAAGAAGCTATCTCCCTGGTTGTTCGGAGTTACTTCTCAGAGATGGTGAATCACGGAAAAGACAAGATGGCAGCATCTGAGACTCAGGAGGAGCTGATGGAGAGACCACACGGTTTTGTCCTGATGGAGCCAGACCTCTGAAGCTGGGACGGCCACATGGAGACCTCTGCCCGCAATGAATTGCTTCTGCTGTTGATGGACCCTGAGCCCTGGAAGTGAGGAGCCACGTGGAGACCCCTGCCAGCGCCAGGATTCTGTACCCACTAACCTGTGACTTCGTGAGTCGGGAGGAGGCTTTATAGACTGATTTCGGGCATATGGGTTAATATCAGACTTACAACTTTGAACTGGACTGGGTTCAATGTCCTGTTCCTTTTATGTAAACCTTTTCCTTATATCTATATGTATGTCTATGAAATTTGTTCCTATATTCTACCCGGACTAACACAGGGAGATAAGGGATATTATATTAGTCAAGATCAATGATTTCTTGGGCCCCATGTGGCCCTGCTGGGAGAAAATGATGCTTTCCACTCTCGTGAGGTTTTACAGTTTCAGAAACATATAGGGGTGGTAGCACTTCCTAGAGGGTGCCTATAAGTCAGAATTCACTTGGTGACAAAGAGATGTGTGATTATGATCCATGGATCAGGTGTTCTCTGTACGATTATTCTGACTAGGAATCACTGAATAGCAGTGGGTGTGGTTTGGTTTGGTTTGCTTTGTTTTCCTTTGGGTTAGTCAGGGATTCAAGAATCTAAGCATGTAGTGAGTTAAGCTGCTAGCTACTAACCACAAAAACCAAGGCTGTCTTCTCCTGTGAAGATTTAGTCTCAAAAAGCCTAAGGAGTCATTCTGTTCTTGATTACAGGATCACTCTGAGTTGGAATTGACTTGATAACAATAGACTTAGATTTTGTGTCTTTGGCACATTCTCAAGTATGAGGGCTCATGGTCCCTGAATCATATAAATCCAATTATTAGTCAAAAAGCTGATGGTTTAACCCACTTATAAGGAAACCAGATGTGGGCTCACGGTAAAGGCAAATCCTTGAAAGCCCTATGGATTACAGCGGTACTCAGCACACATGGAGTCACCGTGACACAGACTCAATGGGAGGCAACTGGCAAAGACAGTGTGTACTTATAAAATATCAAGCTGACATTTTCTAACAATTAAGGCAGAATCAGGGTATTGGAAGGAGTGCTTTTGATTTTCAGTCATTTGCATAGCTACAGTTTTATTTCAAAAGACTTTATACTGAAGCTAATAAGGTTGGGAAGGGCCACAATGAGAGTCCCTATTTTGCCATGAGCTGTTTAGGAATGAAAATATTGTCAAGTGGGCTGGCTTCATCTCAGAATAGTTGCAAAAATAAATTAGGGTGAATTTGGGCTTAAGTCAAAGGCTATGGCCACAAAGGGCAGGGGAATGCCTGGATACTGAGGATCAAATTCCATTCCCATCATTATTAAAATAGAAATCCCATACTAGTCTGAAGAAAGAAACTTTCACATGGGTAGAGAATTGTCAGCAGTATAGTGAATAAATGAAGTTTTGACCTCCCCTCATGAATAAACACCATATAAAACAGTGCGACTTTTTCCTAAAAATTGTTCCTCACAAATTTTAATATACATATGAGTAATAATACCATGCCAATTTATTGTGCTCTGTAAATATTTGTATGGGAGTGAATAGACTCTGTTTAAGTGAATTATTTCATACATAATTATAACTTCAGGAGAGACCACACTCCCTGTAAAAAACTTCATGCTTGGTAAAGGAGAAAGAAAGGAAATTAAGTGAGGCTGCCCAGGAGATGCATAGAGCTCTATACTTTTTACCTTATTCAAAAGTTATGACTTAGTGTGACGATATTTTCTTAAAAATATCTTTGTATTGCACATTTTTAAAATAGCTAATGGGCTCATTCCCGACAACACTTGTGAACGTCACTTTGGACGGGGCAGTGACTTATTCTGCTCTACTACATAGTGTCTCTGTGGTTTGGAACCAGCTCACTGGCACCTAACAATGCTTCAATTTCACTGGCTTGTAATATATACCTTATGAGAGAGGATCTCTTTTTCTTGATTGGTCAAAGTTTGAAAACTCAATATGGAGATCAAGATGTAATTCAACTTCCATACAAACTTTAACACATAACATAATTTTCAGACTCTGAAATCCTATGTAACAGTTTATGTATCTAAAGATAAACAATTCATCAACTGATGACTACCTCAAGATAGTTATCTTAGCCAAATCTCTCTAGAAAAAGAGAAATCTCTGGTTAACATCGATTAGAATGAGAATTCCAGAACACTTAATTGTTCTCATGCAGAATCTGTACATGAATCAAGAGACAGTTCAGTCATCAACATTAGTGAATATTTTGTAGTTTAAAATTATGAAAGGTGTACATCCATGTTGATTCTTTTCATTATAATAAATCAGCCAATGTGCTGAGCAGATACTTGGAGAAAAAGAACTCTATCATTAAGAATGCAGCATGGATATGTGCTATTAATGACCTGAAATGTGCAGATGACACAACTTTGCTGGCTGAATGGAAGGAGGACTGGAAGCACTTGCTAATGAAGGTCTAGGATTGCATTCTTCAGTCTAGACTATGACTCAATGCAAAGGAAACAAAAGTCCTTACACGTGGACCAATAGGTAGCATCATGATAAGTGGAGAAAAGAATGAAGTCATCAAGGATTTTTTTTCTTGCTTAAATCCATAATTAATTGTCATGCAAGCAGCAGGACTCAAGAAATCAAATGATGCATTATACTGGACAAAGTTGATGCACAAGATCTCTATGAAGTGTTAAAGGGCAATGATGTCACCTTGAAGGCTAAAGTGTGTTTGACTCAAGCAACTCTGTCTTTAATTGATATATATACATATATACATACACATACATACATGTATGTGTGTGTATGTATATATATATGAAAGTTAGTCTGTGAGTAAAGAATAAAATAGAAGAAAGCATGCATTTGAATTATGATGCTGGCAATGAATTTTGAAAGTCTGCCAGAAGATCAAATAAATCTGCCTTGGAAGAAGTACAACTTAGAATGTTCCTTAGAAGCGAGGATGGTGAGACTTTGTCTCGTGTGTTTTGAACATGTTATTTAGAAAGACCAGTCCTTAGAAAAAGACACCACACTTGGCAAAATGGTGGGTCAACAAAGATGAGCGAGAACATTAAGGAGATTGATTGACCCAGTGACAGCAACAATGGTCCCCATCAATGATTGTGAGGATGGTGCAGGATGGGGTTAGTTTCACTTTGTTATGAATAGTTGTTATGAGTCAGACCCAACTCAATGACATCTGAAAATACCAATAGGAAATTTTAAAATAAATAAGAATCATAAAATCAATTTTGGAAATCATTTGGGACACATTTGCACTTTTGTTGGACTTTCAATGCTATTCATAACATTAGATACTATATAACAATATAATCACTTTTGTAATGCAGGATCAAAAAACACAAAATAATTGAATAGTTTTCTATTTAGTTGGCCACAAA
Organism: Nesogale talazaci; assembly: GCA_004026705.1. Lineage (NCBI taxonomy): Eukaryota > Metazoa > Chordata > Mammalia > Afrosoricida > Tenrecidae > Nesogale > Nesogale talazaci. Next base: position 27,828 of record PVJH01005247.1, on the reverse strand, counting down.
CTCAAGCAATTGTATCATGTTGTTATCTCTATTCTAGAGAAGCATTCTTGCTCTCTTAGCCAATGAGTCTTCTATTATGTCATGAGTCTCAGTATGGGATTCGTCTCTTCCATAAAGAAAAAATGATTTATGCATATAACTTGATGAACTACTTTTTATGTTCTATATCTTAAACATAGCCAGGGAAACCTAGTGGCATGATGGGTTAATGAGTAAGCACCTCAAATCACCAGACAGACTAACCAGCGGACAAGGAGACCGTAGACAGACAATAAAACCGTACAGAGCTGTTCTTCTCTGTAAGGTCCCTGTGAACCAGCGTTGATTCATAGGCAGTGGGTTGAATGTACTTGCCTACATCTTATCTTACCCTGACTTAAACAACTCAGAAATTAGTATTATTACTTGGAAGTGGAGAATATTATTTATAATATTTTTATTGCCAAATCTCACACTATCCAAAATATCTCTTAACGTAAAATGCTGTTGTTCAGCCCCATCGAGTGGAGTTATAAACTCATTAATACTATTAGCTTCCCATTTAACTCCTCCCAACACCTTTCTTCCTGGGCCCACAGGGAACTATTACTCCTAATTATTGTTTCTTAAGGGTTATCTATTTGATTTTCATGTACCAAATAATCATGTACCAATTAAATATATAAATGAACATACCCAAACCTAATGTGATCAATGAGGCAAAAAAAATAACAGACTTAATTGTGAGGGGAGGAAATATTTAAAAACTAGTGACTTATTATGTAGTACATCAGTACCACGAAACACTCTAGATTTTTCATCCTGTCCAGGTGGCCCTTATGAGAAGGACTATTCAATGACCTTTCAGGTGGGTTTTCTATCCCTATTGCAACCATACCCCTTCATATTGAGGTGGTTGAATGTTTTTGAACATCTGATACACTTCAGGATCACACAGACTGATGTGTTCCTTCCATGTGGGTTTTTGTTGCTTTGCTGCTAGGTGGCCACTTTTTAAGTTTTCAAGCCTTTAAGACCCCAGATGCTATCTCTTTTGATAGCTGGGCACTATCAGCTTTCTTTGTCAAATTTTGCTTATGAATCATTTTATCCTCAGTGATCATGTCAAGGAGATAGATATCATGCAGTTCCACTTTATTAGAACAAACTGATTAAAGGGACCTCAAGTTCACCTACTTCCTTTTTACATATGCATATCTCAATATATGAATATATAAATGTTTATGTATTTTTTCCTCCTAAACCACAGTTATGTTCACCCATTCACATTTCAGTAACTCCTATACCATTCAATTGTTCAAATATATCAAAAGATGCTACTCTCTCCTTACCAACAATTTTTGAGCACTTACCAAACTATTGAATTCACCTGGTTTATTTTAATTTTTATGAACAAAATTATAAAACACAGATAAATGAACTAGTTGAGTTACTTATGATGAGTTATGTGTTTCGAGCAAAGTTTAATTATAGTTTTAGAGTTCCACTAGTCTCTATCAGACTGGTAAATCTGCTCTGTTTTATTATTTGAGTCTTATGCTAACATATTCTCTCTTTTTTTCCAGGTTCTCCTAGTGGTCAGTAATGGTAGCTGGAAAACCATCAATTTGTTCTAGTCTCAGACAAGTAGAGGCTGTGGTTCATGCATTCTATTAGCCCTCAGCCATTGTATATATTTCTAACCATAGCACATAGAACTAAACACTGCCAAGTCCCACACCATCCTGACAACTGATCCTGAGCTGGAGCTCATGGCTGCAGCCCCTATGTCAACGCATGTCCTGGACGGTGTTCCTTTTCGTCACTGGCCCTTTGCTTTACCAACCATGGTATCCTTCGCCAGGGCCTGGTCTCTTCTAACAGCATGTCCAACGTGTGCAAGATGCAATCTCTCATTCCTTGCCTCAAAGAACAACTCTGGCCTTCTTATAAGACATTCTGCCTTGTCCTTTAGTAGTCTGTGTTGTTTTCATTGTTAGGTACAATGGAGTCAGTTCAAACAAAATTCTGCATGGTCCTGTATCATTCTCACAATTATTCTTTTTATTAAATGAATCATTTTATTGGGGGCTCATATAACTCCCATTGTGATACAAACATCAATTGTATGCAGGCCACATTTACACAATTATTGCCATCATAACTCTCAAAATATCCTCCCTCCATTTGGGCCCCCAGTATAAGCTCCCTATATTTCCCTTCCTCACCCCCTTCACCACATTAGCTTATGCACATATTTTTCCTCAGCCATCATATCAGGAAATTGAGCACGCAATGTTATGTTTTTTTAGTTCTTAAAACCTGATATCTAATCCCTTTGACACCTCGTGATCCCACAAACTGGTGTGCTTCTTTCCATGTGGGCTTTGTTGCTTCTGAGCTAGATGGCTGCTTATTTACTTTCAAGCTTTTAAGACCCCAGATGCTACATCTTTTGATAGCAGGGCACCATCAGTTTTTTCACCACCTTTGTTTATGCACACATTTGTCTTCAGTGATCCTGTCAGAAAGGTGAACGTCTTGGAGTGCCAATTTAATAGAACAAAGTGTTCTTGCACCGAGGAAGTACTTGAGTGGAGGTCCAATGCCCATCTGTTGTCCCACTACTAACCCTATAAGTATGCACGTTAATCTACTTCCCCACCATCACGTATAAATATATGCCCCTATATACATACCTGTATTTGAACCTCTACAAATGCCCATTATCCCCCAGTTCCCTCCTCTATTTCCATTTCCTTCCCTCTTGTCCCACTATCATGGTCAATCTCCATTTAAGTTTCAGTATTTTCTCCCTGTTACATTAGTCTTAATCAATCCCTATTGGCCTTCTCTCACCCACCTTGTCACTGATTTTGTATCAATTGCTATTCCTTTTTTCCTGGGCTTGTCGACATCACCACCTTTCCCCCTTCCCCCCTCTTCCATGTCCCCTACCCTGGAACCATCAGGCCTTTCTTTTTCACCTCCAGACTCTTTGTCCAGCCTATCTTGTCTAGATAGACCTGCAGAGGTAACAATATTTACAAAAAGGCCTACTAAAATAAAGCAATTGAAGCAAATAAAACCATGATAGCAAGAGCAAGAAAACCCCTCAATGTGTTATATGTATATGTAAAAGAATAATAAAAATAATAGCAATATGAAAACCTGTATAAAGTTCAAGGTCTATAGTTGACCTCCCAGAGTGGCCCCAGGTTGAGTCAGATGGGGTGCCATACCCTGGTCCCAAAGTATATCCTTGGCACTCCATCTGGAACTCCATGCTCTGTTGCACACTCTTTGTGTATTGCATTGGTGCAGTTGTGTCTGACAGGGTATAATCTTGACCCTGTTTCTTCATCCTGGCCATGATAGGCCTTGGGTCAGCGTATTTCATAGTGCGACTGGCCGTATAGTCCTTTTTGTGCATTAGCTGTTCTGAGTGGGTAAGTCATCCTGAATGCTCGGTGGGCCAGGATGCATGTCATTCTCTCTTCCTCCCCTTTCATTTGTTCTCATGTGCTCTGGTCAGGCATATCTCACTCCCCAAGCTTCAGCTTCAGTGCTGGCCTCCAAGGCAACTTCCTCTGGTACAGAGGTGGCTGCCCCTATAGTTGGGGTTGGAGTTTTGTTCTCAGGCCCCTCCAATGGTTCTCCACTCCATGCTGTCATGCTGCATTCACATTCTGGGTCTCCAGGTTTAAGTTTTGTCCCTCTTTCCCTGTGGAGATATAAAAAATACACTTCCCTTTGATGGTTTCATGCCCCTTCCCTTTCTACACATCGTCATCTGCCCCCCTTCGCCCCTCCCTCCTAGCTGGCTACCTTATGTAGCCCTAGATTTGATCTGGCCCCTGCCATATTACCTGGGCTTTCTCCCAGGATTTTCTCTATGGAGCAGCTCTTTCCCGATGCCCCTTTCTAATTTTAAAATTATTATTATGCTTACCTCAGTGGATTCATATTGTACATGTCTTTTCTTGCTTGGCTAACTTCACTTAGCATAATTTCCTCCAGCTGTTCCCATGCAGTGATGTGCTTCATGTGTTCATCAATGCTTTTCAGCAATGCATGGTACTGCATTGCATGTATGTACCACAGTTTTTTAATCCATTCATCAGTTGGTGGGAATATGGACTGCTTCCACATCCTTACAATTGTGAACTGTGCTGCGATGAACATTGGAGCACAGATCTCTGGTAGTGGATTGTTGCTTGTCTCTTCTGGGTACATACCCAGCAGGGGAATTGCTGGGTCATATGGTAGTTCAATTTCCATCTGTTTTAGGCATCTCCAAATTGATCTCCATAGTGGCTGTACATACCCGCAGGTCCACCAGCAGTGTATAAGCGACCCTATCTTCCCACAGCCTCTACAGCATTTGTTACTTTCTAACTTTTTGAATTGGGCTGTCCTTGAGGGTGTTAAATGATATCTCATTGTTGTTTTGATTTGCATTTCTCTTATGGCTAATGATCAGGAACTTTTTCTCATATATTTATTGACCGCTCTGAATTCTACCTCTGTGAACCTTCGGTTTAACTACTTTGCCCACCTCCTCAGTGGACAGTTAGTTTTGTTCTTTTTGGAAACTATCTGGGTATTGTAGATTTTAGTAATAAGGCCTTTATCTGATTTGTCATTGCTAAAGATGCTTTCCCTGTCTGTCTGCTCTCTTATTACTCTCTTGGTGAATCTTTCAACCTGCACAGGTATTTTATCCTCAGTAAATCCCATTTGCCTATTTGAGCCTCCTCTGTGTTTGTGTAATTTCCTATTTCTGATAGTCTGTGTAATCGCAGTGCCAGTGTTTTCAGATTGTTCCCAATTCCCTCACTGATGGCCCTAATACTTTGGGGTTTTACTTCAAGGTCTGTGATGCACCTTGAATTCATTCTAGTGCATGGAGTGAGGTAAAGGTCTTGCTTCATTTTTCTACAGGTAGATATCCATATTTTCTAGCACCACTTGTTGAAAAGGGTATCTGTTTCCCATGTGATACTTTTGGAGCCCTTATCAAAGATCAGTTGTCTGTATGCTTGTGTTTTTATTTCTGGATTTTCAGTTCTTTTCCATTGGTCTGAGTATGTGTCATTATGCCAATAGAATGCTGTTTTGACCACTGTGGCTATATAGGATGTGTGAAAGTCAGGTAAGGCAAGCCCTCCCACAATATCCTTCTTCTTGAGGAATTCTCTACTAATTCTCTACTAATTCTCTACTTCTTATGAAGTGGTAATCATTTTTTTCCATTTATTTGAAGAAGGAAGATGGTACTTGTATCAGTATTGCATTAAACTTATATAGTGCCTTGGGTAGAACTGTCATCTTTACTACATTGAGTCTTCTGATTCATGAGCATGGGGTATTTTTACATTTCTTGAAGTCATTCTTGGTTTCTTGTAACAGTCTTCTATAATTTTCCTCATATTGATGTTTTGTTCCTTTTGTCAGGTATGTCGCTAGATATTTCAATTTGTATTTGGCTATTCTGAGGGGTACCTCTTTCTTTTTATCTCATCTGATGTAGTCTTATCTGATGTGTACAACAGACCAATTGACTTCTGATTGTTGATCTTGTATCCTGCCACTCTGCCATACTCCTCTATTGTTTCCAATAATTCCTTTGTGGAGCTTTTGGGGTTTTCATATATAGGTAATCATATCATCTGCAAATAATGATAATTTCACCTCTTCCTTCCCCAGTTGTATACCTTCTATGTCTTTTCTGTACCTTATGCTGTTAGCTAAAACCTCCAGTACGATATTGAATAAGAGAGGTGACAATGTACATCCTTGTCTGGTCCCCTTTTTCAGTGGGATTGTGTTTGTCTTTTCTCCATTGAATATCACATTGCCTGTTGGTTTTTCATATATAGCTTGTATTGTCTTGAGGAATTTTCCTTCTATTCCTATCTTCTTAAGTGTCTTAAACATGAATTGGTGTTGAATATTTTCAAATGCTTTTTTGGCATCTATGGATATAACTATATTATTCTTATATTTTTCCCGTCAATATGGTGAATGATACTGATGGTCCTTCATATGTTGAACCATCCCTGCATTCTGGGTATGAACCCCACTTGGTCATGTTGTTTTATATACTTTTGTATTCTATTGGCCAGTATTTTATTAAGGATTCTTGCATCAATATTCATTAGGGATATTGGTCTTAGCTTTCAATTTTTGTGGGATCTTTGCCTGGATTTGGTATCAGTGTTATACTAGCTTCATAGAAGGAATTTGGGAGTTTGCCATCTTTTCCTATGCTTTGGAAGAGGTTGTGTAGGGTGGGTATCAGTTTTTCCCTGAATGCTTGGTAGAATTCTCCTGTGTAGTCATCTGGTCCAGGTGATTTTTTTGTTGGTAGTCCCTTGATAACCTTGTCTATTTCTTCTATTTTTATGGATCTGTTAACATTCTTGATGCTTATTGGGGATAATCTAGGAAGACATTGCTTTTCCAAGAATCTTTCCATGTCTTCCAACGTGTTGAGTTCATTGGAGTATAGATCTTTGTAGTACTGAGTGACTATTCTTTTGATTTCATTAGGGTCAGTCTTTCATCCCTTATTCTTGCTATTGAATTTTTCTCTCTCCATTCTTTGGTTAAGTCTGCCAATGATTTATCAATTTTTTTAATTCTTTCAAAAACCAACTTTTAGCAGCGTTAATTTTTTCCATTGTTTTCTTATTTTCCCTCTCCTCAATCTCAGCCCTGATTTTTATTATTTCTTTCCTTTTGCTATTAGTGGGATTATCCTGCTGACTCTGCTCTAGTTGAAAATTCTGCATCAACGTATCACTTATGTGACACTCTTCCTTTTTCAGGTGTGCCTGTATTGCTATGAAACTTCCTCTTAAGACTGCCTTTGCTGTGTTCCATAAGTATGTCATTCTTTCATTCTCATTGGTTTCTCAAAATTTTTTAATTTTCTCTGTGACCTGGGCCAGTACACATTCCTTTTCTGATAGAGATTTATTCATTCTCCAACTGATTTCTCTAGTTCTTCTCACCTTCCTTTTGTTGATTTCCAACCTCATGTCAGAGTGGTCTGAGAGTGAGTTCTGTATGATATCAATATGCTTAAGTTTATGTAAATTCTCCTTATGTCCCAGTATGTGGTCTATCTTTGAATAACTTCCAAGTGGGGCTGAGAAGAATGTGAAATGCTTTTCATTTGGACAAAAGACGCTGTAGATATCTACCAAGTCAAACTGTCTAATTGTAGTGTTCAGATATTCTCACAATTATTCTTATGCCTGAGCCCATTGTAACAGCCTCTGTGACATTCCATCTCACTGAAAACCTTCTTCGTTTGTTCTTCTCCAATTTATCAAGCATGCTGTCTTTATGCAGGGAGTGGTCTCGCTTGACAGTATGTCCATAAGCATAGGAGTCTTACTATCCTTGCTGCTAAGGAGTACTATATCTGTACTTAATCTACGACAGCGTTTAGCATTCTTTTAGCAGTCCATGGAATGTTTAGTACTCTTCTTCAGCACCATAATTCAGCCACATCAATCCTACTTTGGTCATCTTTATTCAATGTCCAACTTTTACAGTCATATGAGCTGACCAAAATTATCAGATCATGATCAAGCACTTTTGTCCTCAGAGTAACATATTTGCTTTGCAATATTCTAAAGAGATCTATACAGCAGATTTCCCCAATGTAATGTGTCGCTTGATTTCTTCACTGCTGGTTCCATGAGCACTGATTGTGAATTCAATTACAAAATTGTTGAAAACGTCAAGCTTTTCTCCATTGTTAAGGATGGTACATATTTGTCCAGTTTTGAGGATTTGGGTTTTCTTCACATTGAACTGAAATCCACACTAAAGGCTCCAATACTCAGACTGGACCAGTGGGTGCTTCAAGTTCATCTCACTTTCAACAAGCAAGATTTTTTTTCCAGGTTGTTAATAAACCTTCCTCCAAATGTGATACCACATTGATCTTCATGGTAGCTAGCTTCTGAGATATTTGCTCAGCATACAGATAGAAGTATGAGATGATGTACACTTTCCCTGATTTTATACCTGTAGCCACTTGTTCTGTTCCCATGACTGCTTCTTGATGCATGTATGATTCCACATAAGGACAATGAAGTATTCTAGAATTCCCATTCTCCTTAAGGTTATCCATGGTTTGTTAGGAACCACAAAGTCAAATGCCTTTGCATAGTCAATCAGATACAAGTAAGTATCTTTCTGATTCTCTCTGCTTTCAGAAATGATTCATCTGACATTGGCATTGACAGTCGTTGTTCCATGTCCTCTTCAGAAGCCTGCCTAAACTCCTGATTGCTTTCTGTCAATGCTTTTTAGATTATCTTAAGCAAAATTTAACTTACATATGCTATCTATTAACAATATTTTTCTATAATTCAAGTATTCTTTGTAGACATCTTTCTTTGGTATGTGTACAAATATGCATATCTTCCCATCAGTTTGCTGATTAGCTGTTCCTGCATTTCCTGCCAAAGGTGAGTGGATGCTTCCAGTGCTTCATCAATCTGTTGAAAATTTTCAATTGGAAGTCCATTAACTCAATGAGCTTTATTTTAGTATAATTCCTTCAGTGCACCTTAAACTTTCTTCCCTCAGCATTTTTGACTCTTGTTCCTAAGCTACCTCCAGAAATTTTACAATTTCCACTAGTCCTTTTGTACAGTGACTCTGTACTTTTCCCATCTTTTTTCGATGCTTCTTGCATTGCTCAATTAGTACTATAAATTGCTTATTTTATTCAGTCTTGACCCTTTGCCCCTCCTCCTCTTTATTTTGTATAAAAAGAAATGAGTAGTTGCATCGTCTATAGCTGGGAGAAAGTTTTTAAGTAACCTTAGCCATGCATCAGTGTATCAATCAGTCATACAAGAACAATTAGTCTCGTAATTAATGTAAGATAGAGTTTTATATAAAACAACATAGCTACATATAATACAACATAGTTACATATAATACAACATAGTTTTATATAATACAACATAGTAACAGTGATTGTGAGGATGGCAATGAATTTTTCAGTATCTAATTCTTTATTTCTTAAGGTTGATATTAGTCAGAACAAACTCCACAGTACCTAACATGAGAAATCTTATTAATTGCTAGTTAAGTGCTTATTTAATATTTTTTCATGAAATGGATGAAATTCTTTTCCACTTGAAGTGGTTTGAGAATTTTAATGATGAGTAGAATTTGGTTTTATAAAAAGGTTATTTTCATGCAGAGATTTACTGTGCTTTTTTTTAGCCTGTTAATGTTGAACAAGTGTTGCAAACCAATAATGAATGGAACTTGGTCATGTGTTGCAAATTTTTTTTTATAAATTGTTCCTTTCAGTTTGCTAGTAGTTTGTTGTATGTTGTTAGCATTTTACTCTAATTTTAATGATGTATTCTTTTTCTATAATCAGGTTTCTCTGATAACTTACTCAGGATAAAAATTGAATAGTTTGAGGGATGGATACAACAATGAAACACACTTTTCCTTATTTGGAACCATATTGTATCCCCTTTTCCAATTAAATGGTTGTCTCTTTAAAACAGCACAGATTACTGATGGGCACAATTTTGTTTTCCAGGTATCCTGATTATTACAATATAATCATTGGTTATGACAAAGTTAGAAGTCCTAATGAAGAGTCCCAACCAAACTTGAGAACTAATTTATAAGCTGCCCCGTACAATATCAGGCAAAAAGGCAAGTCTTTTCTCAAGTCCAAAGAAGTCATAGTCAATGGACCAAATGCACCATATATTCAGGCAAGGAAAAATCAAACAAGCTTTTCTACATTGTCTACTTGTATATGAACTATTTGTTAAGAATATTTTCTCCCCGTAGAGTGGCCTGAGGGGCCAGCTTCCCCTTCCCCCCCAGAAGAATTCACTTCAGAGGACAACACTGAAGCTATAGCTCAGGGAAAGGGATATGCCTGATCATAGTACACTGGGACAAATGGAGAGGGAGGGAAAGAGAGTGGAGAACAAGCTGGTCCACAAATCCTACGGGACACAGCATCCCTCCTAGTGCTACAGAGGACAATACTGGAGACAGCGTGGGAATTGTGCCTGCTCTGACCCCACCACACCCATGTAGAACACTCAAGTCATGCAATAGAATAGCAAGGAGAACAAGGCAAGGAAATTGCTGGGGAATATGGCACCCTATCTGCCTTGAACAAGAAACACGCCTAAAGGTAAATAAAGGGACTTTGAACTATTTACAGGATTTTTTTTGCCGTTTTTTGTGGTTGTTTTGTTTTCTTTGTTGCTTTGTTTTGCACTGTTTTGTTTTTGTACATATTAATCTCTCTGCATGTCTATCTAAATAAGATGGGCAGATTAATAATCTGGAGGAGAAAACAACAGGAACAGGGGGACATGGAATTGAGGAGGCAGGGGAAAAGAAGTGGGTGTTAACAAACCCAGGGACAAGGAAAAAGCAAGTGATCTAAAATCGATAGTGAGGAGAGTGTAGGAGGCCTGCTGAGGCTTGATCAAGGTGAAAGGAACAGAGAGGCTGAACATGATAGTAGGGCAAAAGGAAAGTAAAAGGATATAGAGGAAAGAACTGGGAGGCAAAGGACATTGATGGAGGTCTAAATACAGGCATGTACATATGTAAATATATACATAATGATGGGGAGTTTATCTATGTACATATATTTATAGATTTATTATTAAGGTAGAAGATGGACATTGGGTCTGTACACCCTCAATGCAAAAACACTTTGTTCTCATAGCCTGACATTCCATGATGCTCACCCTCCTGACACAATAGCTGAAGACAAAGTGGGCACCTAAGCAAATGTGCAGAAGAAAGATGATAGTGCCCAGCTATTAAAAGATATAGCATCTGGGATCTTAAAGGTTTTAAGATAAACAAGTGGCCATGTAGCTAAGAAGTAACAAAGCCCACACGAAAGAACCACACCAGCCTGTGTGATCATGAGGTATCAATAGAATCAGGTAGCAGGTATCAAAAACCCAAAACAAAAAAATCATGTTATTGTAAATGAGGGAAAATGTGGAGGAGAGACCCAAACCCATCTGTAGGTATACTGGACGTGCCCTTACAGAAGAGTCATGGGGAGGAGATGAGGTAGTAACAGTGCACTATAGCATGAATGAAACATACAACTTCCTTCTAGTTCTTTAACGCTACCCCCACCCCCACTATCATGTTTCCAATTCTGCCTTACAAATATGGCTAGCCCAGAGCATGTACATGGGTACAGATAAGATCTGGAAAAACAGGGAATTCAGGGCACAGAAAAACCTCAGGAAAAATATTGAAAGTAGCCAAATATTGAAAGGAGGGGAAGCAGAAGGTGGCAGAAGATAGGGGAACAGATCACAACGATCTACAGATAACTCCCTTCCAGGGGGGCAGACAACAGAAAAGTGTGTGAAGGGAGACTCCATCCATAGCCCTCATCGATCAATGTAAGGCATTAAAATATAATAATTTATAAATTATCAGTGATTCATAAGGGAGGGAGAGTGGGTGAGGGAGGGAAAAAATGAAGAGCTGATACTAAGAGCTCAAGTAGAAAGAAAATGCTTTGAAAATGAAGATGGCAACAAATGTACAAATGTGCCTGACACAATGGATGGATGGATGGACTTTGATAACAATTGTATGAGACACAATTAAATGATTTTTAAAAGAATATGTTCTTGCATGTAGGCATTAATTATTTTGTAATATTCATTTATAAAATATAAGATATAAATGCAGTAGTATATTTTAACTGTATTTCTCTTAGTAGCAAATTAGGTGAAAGCATATCTTTATTGTTATCTCTTTTTAAAAATTAGTATGGCTAAGGAGATGTATACAGGTGTCAAGATGATGTGCTATAGCAGAGATGATTACATTTTGTGTCAACCTGACTGGGGCCAGTATTCTCAGTGGCTTGGTAGTTAAAGTCCAGTAATCAACCCATAGGTTGATTGATACAATGTATTTAAGGCCACCCTGGGATCTGCCATAAGCAGACAAGCAGTTGTTAGACAAAGGTGGGATGAAACACTATCTCCAGCCACAGCCCTCATGCAATCAAAAGGAAGCTTTGTCTGAGGTGGGGCATAATTTCTATATGAATGGAGCCTCACTTAATTCCTTGTGGGTGTGTATCCAGGATCAGACTTCTGCACTTCAAATTGCTTGGATTTGAGTCAACAGCCTAACCTTTTGCCAATCAATCTGAAAGCTACCTACACCCTTGCATGTGATCCGGCTCCTTTGGGCTCTTTAGGCTCCATAGCCAGGACCTGACTTGTTGGCCTTGGCTGTCTCTGCATCCACAACCCTGTGGTGTTTTATACTCATGTTTTCTGATTCAAATTACTGGTTTGAAAGCCCATGAAACTAAGCAAATCAGAAGAAATAGCCAGCTTGACATTTGACCCAAGCACTGCAACTAGATTAGACTTTTTAATGTCTACAACTGTGTGATACCCTTTCCCCACTCTACTTTATCATATCATGCTAATTATTTTATCTTAGAATATCTAGCCTCACCTCTACTCAAGCAGAACTCCAAAATGAAAAGGTGACATAGAAATTTAAAAAAAAGTGACACAAGAAATTTTAAAACTTTAGTGTGAAGATGTACAGGGAAAAAGTTTAAATGACAGTGAGAGAGAATTGTTCTTCATTTACCTTTATCTCTGTCCCTCAGGCAACCAGGAAGCTTTGCAACAGTGCAATTGGAGCCTGTTAGCGCCAAATCTCTAAATAAGCAAAGTCTTTTTATTTGTTTTTTTTATTATTTTTTAATATTCAGTGCTGTGGCACTGAGAGGCCAGGGCCAAATCATTTCCCTTTTTATCCCCTCCTCTGTCTGTTCTACTATGACATGCACCTATATGGGTCTCTATTGTGAAAGCATTCAGATTCTAACACATGAAAACCAGAAAGCAGAACCTATGTGATCAAGAATATAACAGGAAGGCTGCTCAGAGGGATGAGTATGGGAAAATGACCCATAGAGCTGACCTTGAACTTCTGTGCTCAATCTACACTTGAACGAGCAGATATATGATCCAGACTTAAGGGACAGACATCTTCACAGATCCCAGACAAACACAGGAGAAAGACATGTTCTGATCAAATTTGAATAGAATTAAAAAATTTTTAAAGTGAACTGCCATGGGAACTAGAGTCCAAAGAGGTTGAGCTCTAACTTGCCCAAAGAATTGAAGCAGTTTGATTACTAACGGTTAAGTGCTATCATTTATCATAGGACTCAAATATATCAGGTCTTATGACATAATATTCAAAATGTCCCTACCATAATATAAAATCCTTCAGTATTTTAAGATTCATTACAATTTCAAATTTCAGAGGAATGACAAACAACCATGCCACTAACTAGAAAGCATGGACATTGGAATTATCTTACTGAAACTTTAAATCAATTCCTATAAAAATATTTGAACAAATAATTCCAAGCGCTCTTGCAACAAATATTGAAATAGAAAATGTCAGAAAGCTATGGTAGATATAAAGATGAAGTGAATGGGAAGCAGTAAACAAAATGAAAAGTCATTCGCAAGATATAGAAGCATATCTTGAAATAATTACTTAGAAATATGTAAATAGAAGTTATTCAATGAAACAAAAATGTTGAAAATATTAATGTATTCATAAGAATCTTTGCTACAATGGCAACTGGGCTAACACTTGTATCATTAAATTTTCAGAAGAATAGAAGAAATATACAGTGGTATAACAATATTTAAAGATATGATGTCTGAAAATCTAACAACTTTGGTAGAAAATCAGCAAGGATACACAGTACCAACCACAATTTGAATTTGATAGGAAGTTATAGGCCATTTCTAAAAATAGAAAAATAGATATTCCAAGTCCATGCATAATATCCATGCATAATATCCAAGTTTGAAACAATTTTGAAAATACAAATATGTTGATCATAATAGAACAAATATAAGCTCATTACAGAGAGAGAAAAGGAAACAATCAAACATTTGGAACTAAAAACATTCTTAAGTTATTCACACATTAAGGATTTTCAAGAGTAAAAATGATACTTAGAATCAAGTGAATATAATAGCATACCTATATTTCTGGCTGTGGAAGTTCCTATAGAAAAAACTGTTAACCATTTTTCAAGGAGCTACATTGGAAATTTGTAAGCATGTATAATTAGAACAGAAGAAAGGTCTCACATCAATAATCTAAATCTTCACTTCAGTAAAATAAAATAAATAATTAGCCCATATAGCATAACAGGGCCTTGTATCGGGGATAGGCAAGGTAGCCAGATAATGGACTTAAGTATGCTGAAAATATTGATGCTACAGGCTCAGTCCATTTTATATTTTATTGTTTTACACAGTATGACCATGAGTCAAAGATGACAGATGAGATCTAACAAAAATGATTAATATTATACCAGAGGCATGATGTATCTGATGGCAAAGAGCAATAGTACCAGATCAATGTTAACACTTCAATCCACATTTTCAAATTAATTAGAATTCTTTCTTGTCTTTGGACTGTTTTCCTTTATATTTGAAGTCAAATTCTTTGTATGTTCAGCCTATAGGCCCAACCTGATTTATGCAGACAGTAGTAGACAGCTCAAAACCATGCTTAGAATCATACATTCCACTGATCTGTCTTGATTTAGTTACATGCCTCAAACATCAAGGGAAATTGCTTCACAAGGCCTGTAGGAATATTGCACAAGGCATCATTCGAATTTTCTCAGTAATTTTGACAGTATTCAACTCACTAACATGCTTACTATGAGAACTGCTTTTAAAAGCACATCTAAGCCATAATAGAGCAATTATAATTTGAAAACAACATCAAACAAAGCTTAAGAGCATAACCTCTGAGAAGCATACTTCATAAAAATGAGATCTTAGGCTTATTAAAAATTCCAAAAATGCTTGAACTTGCCCTTAAATGAAAACTAAAAAAAAAAGAGACACAGATATAATGGGTAAATCTATAAATCCAACTAATGAAATATTTAAGACATTCTCTAAGATATTTAGCATTTTATTGCATAGTAACTGATATTTTCCTATGCTGCTTTACTTAAATTTGACAACTTACATGGTACTTTATAAAACCCTTTACTACTATGTAAGAAAGTTACATGTAAAATGATAATTTGAACATTATTTTCACAGTTAAATAAATACACATTTGCTAAGCTAAAAAGATGTCAAAATTTGTTAGTAGATTTCCAGGTCTTACATGCATCGGTATCCTCAAAACAAAGTTTGTTTAAGCATGCTTCCATGGTCACTGGAGAGGAGTAAACAAGTCCCTCAGTAATACATTGTATGTTAGTGTGGGTAAGTGAGGGAAATAAATCCACAGAAACTCATATGTAGAAGAGAGAGCTTTATATAAAGGGTAAGTGTATATTAAGAAAGCATCCCAACCCTGTGCTATAAATCTGACATTAGCTCATATGTCCAAAACTTATTTACAAAGTCCTCCTCAAACACACAAAACACATGCAATGATGCCAAAGACAGGAGGAAAGCCAAATCAGTGCATCTCAGCACTGGCAGGGGTCTTCACATGACTGCTACTTCTGCACCCAGGGCTGCAACAGGTAGGTCCATACGGCTTCTCCTCAGCGATGTCTTCCAGGAACTGACAATGAACTGGCAAGCTGAAGCAGGGAACTAGCTAAGGCAGCTGAATCCTGCTCCAACCATCAGAATGCAAGAGACTCAAGAGCTAGAAAGGCAGGACTAACCAAACCATCTCTGCCCTTCACACATGTGAAGTTAATCACACATGTGTTTATCATCCAGGTTGGCATAATAAACCTTAACTATCTCATATTGCTTTAGTTTATGTTATGCAATCATCAAAATAGGATGGTTACCAAAAGTATTGAATGAAGAGCAGCCTCAACAATTGATCTTTTCATAGAACCCTTAAGCAAGATCAAAGCTAATGAATATGAGTTTATGGTAAAATTTTAACTGGGGGTAAGTCTTAAATTTATTAAGAAATAGAGAGAGCAAGTTCAATCAAAACCAAGTTGCCATCTAAGTATGACATCCACTAAAGCTCAATGAAAACAACTAATTTACATAAAACACACAAGCATCAGTGACCAAAGGATTGTAAATTATATAATCCATGTCACAAAGCAGGAATAGTTTAAGAGCTCAAATTATGAGATCTTGATTTGCAGGAGCCTATGGATATCAGTGAAAGTACAAAATGCATTGTGTAGATCTACAAAGGAAATTAGCCTTTGATGATTTCCTTCTAACCCATAATTGAGGGGAAGGAATAAGATGGTTCCCAAGCAGAGAGAATTGGAAAGATGACTACAGTAGATTAACATGATTATCCTGATTTGAACGTGTTATAAGTTTGTCACTTGATCTCCCTTCTGATACACTTTAGGCTTGATCGGGTTTTCAGGTATATGTGTGTTTCATGTTGGAGTTTAGCTCTAATGTATTTTGTCATTTTGGATGGTCTTCTTGAATTTTTGTTATTTTTTGTTTGTTTTTCAGTATATGATGTTGAGGATTGATGAACCCATGGAGATAATAATTAGAATAAGGGTTCATAGGGGTTATAGTAGGCTTGGGTGGGGGGGTGCTGATATCAAGGAGCTCAAGAGAATAAAAAATGTTCTGAAAATGTCTGTGGTAGCAATTGTACAATATTGCTTGACATGACTGAACTATGGAGTGGTATTATATCTGCATTAGTTTTAAATAAAATGCTTTAGAAAACAAAAATACATAAATATTGACTATAAAAATGAGTTTTCTTCCTTTTAGGATATCTGCTGGGATATTTTAATTCAAAATAGTTTAGATGGTTATGGAAGTGTCTTTCATTGTGTTTTTTTTTTCTCTTGTAATCCACAAAGATACCTCTTGCACACAAGATGACTACAGTGTTTATTAAGACCGGGTTTTAAGAAAATAGACAACTTCATTGGCAAGTTAAAGGATCAACAGCAGTGCAGAATAATTGGACCATCCCCCTCCCACACTGTTCCAGCAGGACAGTGCATTTGCACATTCTTTCAAAGGTAGCAAAGACCCTTCTGTGAAAAGTCCCTTGGATAACCTCCTTTCCCATGCACCTTACCCTGCCGATGTTGCACTTTCAGACTTCTTTTTGTTCCTAACTCAAAAAGCAGTCCAGGGATTGTGATTTGAGTCCCTTGAGCATGCCCACGCTGCCATTTTAATGTATTGTAATTAGAGAGCACAGGGTTTTTTAGGGAAGGGTTAGAAAGAGAGAGTAAACATAGAGTCTGTATTGTAGACATAAAGCCTGAGATGGAGGATATGAGAGAGAAAAAATTCACATTTTTGTTTAATAAAGATTTCTATGCTTTTGTTTCAGGTTTTTTATAAAAACTTACACTTGTAAGTTGTGCAAAACTACTTTTATAAATTTACATATGCTGAAACTGCAAAACAGAAGTAAGTTTTCTAAGAGAGTAACTTTTCAATCTATATCTTACAAAGATCAGAAATGGGATTCAAATCCAACATGTCTAATTCTGTTACTCTATGCTTCTTTTGATTATAATAGTTAAGTACTCAGCCAGTGACATGAAGGCAGAATGTTCAAGCACAACCAGGGCAACCAGAGTTTCCATTGGAGAAAGACTTGGTTGATAAATAGTGTCCGTTAAGATTATTGCTCCCCAGAATTTTCTAGGCTTTAATCTCTAAGGAAGCAGCTCAGCAGTCCCATCCCCCCTCCCTTCCACACACATACCTACATGGAATTTACTGCCTAGATGACCATGACCATACTTTCTTTTAGAAACAGAAACTAGAATGCTGTTTCAGCCAGCTTCACAGCAGAAAGCTCAGTGCAGCTTCTTGCCACATGGAGTCACTGTGAGTCAAAATGGAATTGTAGCACCTCAGAAGAGCAACTGGGCAGCTACTGCTAAAGGAAGAGATCTTACGGTTACATCAATTTGCAAGTTATCAAAGCCTAAGGGAAAAAATCTCATCAAAGTATCATGCTGTCTGGTATTATTCTTTCCTTCTTCCTAACTCCTATTGCATTGTTATCCTTCTTTCTTCATGTTATCATTTTTAAATGGTGAATGGATGCCAAGAAGTAGACAAAAGCACAGAAATTACAAAATCAACAAGCTTCCAGTACAAATAGATGAGGTCGTGGTCATCGTTGCTAGCGTCATAAAGTTTGTTCCAACTCATGGTGAGCCTATGTACAACAGAAAAAAAAAACTACCAGGCCTTACAGATCTTGTCAGGTTTGATCCCATTCTAAGGACTGGATTGATCCTTTTTTATAAAGGGACTTACTCTCTCTTAATGTGCCTCCAATTTACCAAACATGATGTCTTTTCCCAAAGACTGCTCTCTCCTGATAACCTGTCCAAAGTATACCAGATGATGTTCTTCTGTCAGTCCATGGTACTTTAAATATTTTTGCTAAAATCATAATTCAAGTACATCTAACAATGAGTGCTGCACTATTCCTCTTGACTCTGCTATTCCCAGCATAGTATGTCACATGATTTTCTGATTCAAAATGGCCAATACCAATCCATTTCAGCCTATTGAATCTATCTTCATGCATTCCATTTAATTTTTGACCACTTCCAATTCTCCTAAATTTGCAATCAATAAAGACTTTTACAGTTGTTTCCTTTTACTTTGAGTCATGTCTCATCAGCAAATGAAGATCCCAAAGGCTCTATGCCCAATGGCTTCACTGGATTCACAATTCTATGATTGCCTACCTTTCAAGAAATCATCTCCTCTTCAGTCACCTTTCATGTGCCCTTAGACTTGCGGGGCCCATCAGCCAGCAATATCTCCAACAATGTTTGTTTCCTTTGTTGATGAGTTCACTATTTGAAGATGTTTGAAGCTATACATAAAGTTTTCAGGAGCTTCTTTCTCCAACGTGTGTGTGTGTGTGTGTGTGTGTGTGTGGTGGATGCAGGGAGGGCAGAGGGACCAGGAAAGAGTCTGTTGTTTCTTCTTAATTTGGAAGCTCTGCTGAAACCTGCTAACTTTACATGACCCTGCTGACATTTGAACTGTCAGTGACATACCTTCAAGTATAACAGCAACTCACAAGCCACCGCAGTGAGACAAACTTACATTACTGATGTCAGATGGGTCTTGACTCAAAACAGAGAATACCAGAAAGATGTTTAGTTGCATTTTATTGATTATTGCACAGGCATTCTACTATGTGTGCCATAATTAACTGTGGGTAACCTTGAGAAGAATGAGAATTCTAGAATACTTCATTCTGCTTATGTGAAACTTATACTTGGATCAAGAGACAGCTGTGGGAACAGAACAAGAGATACCTGCATGGTTTCAGATCAGGAAAGGTTTGTGACTGGGTTGTATCCTCTTTTTGTCTGCTGAGAAAATCATCAGAGAAGTTGGATTATATCTAGAAAAAATGATACATCAGAATTGGTGCAAGGCTCATTAATAAAACTGTGGTATGCAGATGAAAATACCTTGTTTTCTGGAAGTAAGGTGGAATTGAAACACTGGCTGATGTAGATCAAGGATTGTCATCATCAGTGTGGATTACAACTCAATGTAAAGAATTCCCCAATCCTCATCACTGGACAACAGATGGCATCATTCAATGATGAAAAGGTTGGGGCTATGAAGGAATTTCTCTTACTTGGATGCCCAATCAAGGTTCATGGAAACATCAGTGAAGAGATCAAAATACATATTGAATTAGGTGTATTTTGCTTCAAAAATCTCTTTAAGAATGTTGCAGAACAAGGATGTTTCTTTGAGGACTTAAGTGTATGTATTAGTCTGGAGAGAGTAGAGAAGCCAATTAATTGACCCTCATCTATGTGGGAGAAAACTATATCAAAGAGTAATTGTATACTAAGAAAACACCACAGCTCAGTCCAGATCAAGTCCATAAGTTTGATATTAGTTCATATGTCCAATGCCAGTTTATACATTCATTTTCAGACACATTCAACCCATTGAAATGACATCGAATGCAAGAAGATCATTGGCCAGTGGTGGAAAGTCTCGTGGTTCCAGTGGCAGTGGGAGAATCTCCATGCTGTCGTGGGTCTCCACGAATGTTGTTCTGTTGTTAGGTGTCACTGAGTCAGTTCTGATTCAGAATGACCTCGTGCATAGCACAGAAAAATTCCTCCCTGTCCCATCCCATGCTTTAAACCATTATATTCCATGCCACTGTTTTAGACACTGTTCATGTTCATCTCATTGACGGTCTTCTCCTTTTTTACTTCCTTTCTACAAAGCATGATGTCTATGCTTGTCTCTCCCAACAAGTTGCACAAAGTGCATCAGAGAAAGACTCATCACCCACCATTCTAAGACACAGTACGGCTTTATTTTTCCAAGATAAATATTTTTGTTTTCGCTGTCTATTGTACTTTCAATATTCCGTGTCAAAACTCTATATCAAATGCACCCATTCTTCTTCTTCTTACTATATTTATTTAATTGTGGAATTTCACAGATGTATGAGACAATGGAAATATTATGATGGTTTGAGTCAGGCTCACCTCCCAGTGAAATCCTTACCCTTCAATATTTTGAAAGGTCTTCTGCAACATGTTTGCCCAATTCAATATGTCATTTGATTTTTTTTGTCTGCTGCTTCAATGAATAGTGATTGGGGATCCATCCACCATAAAATCATTGACAACTTCAATATTCTCCCCATTTATCATGATGTTACTTATTGGTTCATTTGTGAGGATTTTATTTTCTTTAAATAAAGCTGTAATAATAAGAGTGTGCTGTTATTCTTTTTATTTCATTTGAATCTATTGTGATATCACCTTTTTCTTCTCTAATTCTAGAAATTTACATTCTTTTTCACTAAATAAAGCTGTAATAATAGGAGTGCGTTGTTATTCTTTTTATTTCATTTGAATCTATTGTGATATCACCTTTTTCTTCTCTAATCCTAGAAATTTACATTCTTTTTCACTTTGCTATGTTTCCCAGAGGTTTGTCAATTGTGCTTTCTTTTCAAAGAGAACGTATTTTATTGATGGTTTTTTTCCAGTTCACATCCTCTCTAGTTTATTTCTGTTCTGATTCTTACCATTTCTTTCTTTCTGTTGTTGAAGTGTTCATGCCGTGACCCTTGCTATAGATGTTGAAAGTCCTGTTTTAATGTGTTGATTCTGGGTTGCTTCTATAGTTCATGTGTGCTGATTGCTATAACTTAAACTCTAATAACCACTGTTACTACTTACCAATGGCTTGGGTATGTTGCGTTATTGCCCCCATAACTTTATTTATTTATTCCCTAGTCATTTTTAAATAGTACGTTGTTCAGTCTTCATGCATTTGTGTTCCAGTTCTGTCCATTGCTGATTTCTATACAGCATTGTGTGCTGGGAAAATGGATTGTGGAATCTCAGTCTTTTAAAATGTGCTAAGGCTTTCTTTGAGAAAGAACAAAACAAAGAATACCAAGAAGATCTGTTGCTGCTTAGTTAGGATCGTCGCTTTGCACAGGAGCATTGCAGCTGGAGGAGAAAAGAGGAAGGTATGTTTCCAGGAGAAAGGTGGAAAGCCTAGGTGGGATCAGAAAGAATTAAGGGCAAGGATTGGATGAGCAGATACAATCAGTGCTTAGAGGCCCTGACAGTACAAGGACCAGTGCTTTAAGTGACTGGGAAATGTTTAAGCTCTCTAGTGGTCCTGAGGCAATGGGATTGAGTGTGGTGGCAGGATATGGAGTGGTTTCTCAGGGTGGGCTGGAAATCCTGAGTGGTTGTGGAGGGCGTAGGGCTCATTCCTTTCGAGAACCAAGGGTCTCTGACAATAGTCAAGGAGTTGGTAACAGCACTGAGCCCCTTTTATTCAGATGCCCAAGGGGAGAGGGCGGAATCATGAATGGTCCAATGCGGCAGGCTATTGCTGTGAACAGCATTAGGTGGTCTAAAGGAGGTGTCGGCTAGGAGCAGGGGTATTGCTAACTTTAGGATTGTGGAAGTGAGTATGTCAGGCAGGGTTCTCTTAGAGAAATAAAATCAGGACACTAGTAATTCTTTTTATATATTTATATATAGAGAAATGTATATAAGATAAGAAAGAAACAGTTAACTATAAAGCAGTACAGATTGCTCGGTGCAACTCACTTGCATGAGGCAGCTAGAAGACTAGCAGTCCTTCAAGTCTTGAGGGCCGCTGAGCAGTCCTCTGTAGAGCAAGTAAGGCTATCTGGTCACAGGCAGCAAACAGCAGAGCAGGTCACCAACAGTCAGCCAGATGACAGAGTCCAATAGTCCCCAGCTCAAGAGATGTATATCCCAGGAGCGTGGTGAAGTAGGCCTTGAAGGAACCTCAACTCACAGCTCCACGGTCCAAGATTAGGTGTCCCACGGGTAGTGTTGCTTAGAGGTAGAGGCACAGGGCGAACAAGGCAGCTCTCTGGTCCAAAGATCCAGAAGCAAGAGAGAGAGGGGGACTCGCCAAGCCCTTCCTATCTCTGCTCTTCAATTGATCCCGTGTGTTCATTGGCCGTGCCGTCACAACAGACCCACCAATCTTCTGTGGCCATGTTGGCATAACAAACCTGCCCATCACAATCCACCCCTTGCCAAGATGGCACCTGTACACAATTTTTTACCCATATAGAATTTCTAGACATCAATGAAATCAAACTTATACTTTACATCAAACATCTATCATACATATAAATGAGAACACACTGAGTCCAATTGTAGCTGATATATCATCATGAACAAAGAAAAGATTCAATAAGCTCATAAACAGAAAATACATGAACAGTCACAAATCTCACTTCTGCAATTAATCACATGGTTATAATTGGTAGGTAGAACTACCTTCTTTTACTATCCATTCTGTATTACCTTTGCCCTCGGCAATCACTTCAGCTGGTTGTGCTTTTTTGCCTGATGGGGTGACCCAGACCTTCATTCCTGAGGGTTCTAGGTAATTAGATGTCCTGTCATGATGGGGTTGCTGTAATTCACCATTAACTTTTTCACAGGGCATGGTAGCACTAAGAGTTGGCTTATGGGATCTCTTGGATTCCAGATATGTTCCTCTTTACCCCCATTGTGTAACACCAGTCCAATTTCTTCTTGATAATCTGGATCAATCACACCACTCAGTACAGTGACACCCTTCCTGATCTGTTGATCAAAAGGCATGAGAAGCCCAAAGTGGCTGGAGCATTCTCAACTGCCAGGTCAGTGGAATACCTGCTGTGTTTCCAGGTGGGAGAGTTCCTTCCTTCAGAAGCAGGACCTCTAGTCCCGAAGAACATAGGGTTGCTGGGACAGGAAGAAAAAATGCTGCAAGTAGATCAATAGGAGTAATAGTGAGTGGTGCCACTCCAGTTTCCACCCCTTGGATCCTGGACCCGTGAATCCTGGCTATTGGAGACACAGCACCATATATTGGCCACTGGTTTAAATCATATACAGCTTCCTGGAGAACAATGCCCCAGCCTCACAAGTTGTTGCCACTTAGTTTGCATCACATTTGTGTCATCAGGAGCCCATTTCATCGTTCTATCAAGCCAGCTGCTTCAGAATGATGAGGAATATGATATGACCAGTGGATTCCATGGGCATGAGCCCATTGTTGCACTGAATTTGCTGTAAAGTGAGTTCCTTGATATGAAGCAATGCTATGTGGGATGCCATGCCGGTGGATGAGGCATTCTGTAAGTCCACAAATGTTGGTTTGGGCATAAGCAATGTGTGGAGGGAAGGCATATCCATATCCAGAATAGGTGTCTATTCCAGTCAGAACAAAGCACTGCTCCCTCCAGGATGGGAGTGGTCCTATGTAATCAACTTGCTACCAAGTTGTCGGTTGATCTCCCTGAGGAATGGTTCCGTACCTTGGACTTAATGTCGGTTTCTGCTGCTGACAAATAGGGCACTCAGCAGTGGCTGTGGCCAACTAGGCCTTGGTGAGTGGAAGTCCATGTTGCTGTGGCCATGCATGACCTCCATCCCTGCCACCATATCCACTTTGTTCATGTGCCCATTGGGAGTGGCAGAGGAAAGAGGAGGGCCAGTCTTCACAGTGTGTGTCATCTTATCTACTTGATTGTTAAAGCTCTCCTCTTCAGAGGTAATCCTTTGATGAGCATTCACATGACACACAATTACATTTACTTTTTTGGCCCATTCAGAGAGATCCATCCACATACCTCTTCCCCACACTACCTTGTCACCAATCTTCCAATCATGTTCCTTCCAACTTCCTGACTATGCAGCCAAGCCATTAGCCACAGCCCATGAATCAGTATACAGTCTCACATGTGGCCACTTTTCCTTGTAGGCAAACTGAACGACCAGGTGCGCTACTCGAAATTCTGCCCATTGGGAGGATTTTCCTTCACCACTATCTTTCAGGGAGATCCCAGAAAGGGGCTGTAGTGCTGCTGCTCTGCATTGGCACCTGCATATCATGGCGAGCCATCCTTGAACCAAGCATGAATTTTCTGTTCTTTAGTTAAATTATTATAAGGAACTCCCCAGGAGGCCATAGGTGCAGATTTGGAAAGAGAAGGTAATGTGACTGGAATGGGGACTGTGGGCATTTGGGCCACTTCTTCATGCAGCTTACTTATACCTTCAGGTCCTGCTCTGGCCCAATCTTGTATGTACCACTTCCATTTAACAATGGAGTGTTGCTGCATACGTCCAACTTTATGACTCAGTGGGTCAGACAATACCCAGTTCATGATGGGTAGTTCAGGCCTCATGGTGACTTGGTGGCCCAAGGTGAGGCATTCAGTCTTCACCAAAGCCCAGTAACAGGCTGTTTTTCAAAGGGGGAGTAGTTGTCTGCAGAAGATGGCAGGACTTTCCTTCAAAATCCCAATGGTCTGTGCTGTGATTTACCAATAGGGGTATGCCAAAGACTCCACACTGCGTCTTTATCAACAACTGACACTTCTAGCATCACTGGGTCACTGGATCTTATGGTCCCAGTGGCAAAGCAGCTTGCACATCAGCCTGAACCTGTTGCAGAGCCTTTTCTTGTTCCAGGCCCCACTTAAAATTGGAGTCTTTTCACATCACCTTATAAATAGGTCAAAGTACAACACCCAAGTGAGGATATGTTGCCTCCAAAATCTGAAAAGGCCCACTAGGAGTTGTGCCTCCTGTTTCATTGTTAGGGGAGCCAGATGCAATAGCTTGTTCATCACTTTAGTGGTAATGTCTCTACATGCTCCATACCACTGGACCCCAAGAAATTTTACCGAGGTGGAGGGTGCTTGAATCTTTGTTGGGTTAATTTCCCAACCTCTTGTACGCAGATGCTGTACCAATGAATCTAAAGTCTTTGATACATCCTCCTTAGTGGGTCCAATCAGCATAATGTCATCAATATAATGCACTATTGTGACATTTTGTGGAATAGACAGGAGATTGAGGTCCCTTCGGACTAAATTATGGCACAGGGCAGAAGAATTGATGTACCTCTGGGGGAGAGTTGAGAAAGTGTACTGTTGCCCCTGCCAGCTGAAGGCAAACTGCTTCTGGTGATCCTTTGAAATTGGTATTGAGAAGAAGGCATTGACCTGATCAATAGCTGCATACCAAGTACCAGGAGAAGCATTAATTTGCTCAAGCAATGAGACCACATCTGGAACTGCAGCTGCAATTGGAGTCACTACCTGGTTAAGCTTATGGTAATCCACTGTCATTCTCCAGGATCCATCTGTTTTCTTTACAGGCCAAATAGGTGAGTTAAATGGAGATGTGGTAGGAATCACCACCCCTGCATCTTTCAAGTCTTTGATGGTGGCACTGATCTCTGCAATCCCTCCAGGAATGTGGTATTGCTTTTGGTTTACTGTTTTCCTAGGCATTGGCAATTCTAATGGTTTCCATTTGGACTTTCCCATTATGATAGCCCTTATTCCACATTTCAGGGATCCAATGTGGGGGTTCTGCCAGTTACTAAGTATGTCTATTCCAATGATGCATTCTGGAACTGGGAAATAACCACAGGATGGGTTCGGGGACCTACTAGACCCACTGTGAGGCATACATGAGCTAAAACTCTATTAATAACGTGGCCTCCATAAGGCCCTGCTCTAACTGGTGGACCTTTGAAACACTTTGGGTCCCCTGGAATTAGTGTGAGTTCAGAGTCAGTGTCCAGTAATCCCCGAAAAGTTTGATTATGTCCTTTCCCCCAATGAGCAGTCACTCTTATGAAAGGCCACAAGTCCCTTTGGGGAAGGCTAGAAGAAAGACTAACAGCATAAACCTTCGGTGATGTGGCAGGGTCCTTTTTCCAAGGGACCCATCCTTCCCCTCATTCAAGTGATTGTGGATCTGTAAACTGGCTCAGGTCTGGGAATTGGTTGAGTGATCGTGACTGCTTATCCCTCTGTTCACCTGATCCAGCATTCTTCTGCCTGTATAGGCCACATAAATATTTAGTAGGTTTCCCATCTATTTCACTCCTAGGGACACCATGACTAAGTAGCCAATGCCATAATTCCACATGAGACAGGCTGCTTTGATTACCATGAAAGCCTTGTTGTCTATTATAACCACGTCCACCCTGTCTCTGTTGATTCACTACTGACACTTGCCCTCTATTACCATGGAGTCCAATCAGCCCCATCGTGGGCAAATGTCGGAGTTCACTTAAGGCAGTTCCCACAGTTTATCTTAGTGCACACAACAAAGCAATTATAGGAGTCTTCAAAGATGCTGGGGCCCACCTCACAAATTTATTCCTTATGGTTGTAGTGAAGAATATGTCCTCAGGACACCGCCTTTTGGGATCTATGGGAGTATCCTGATAGATTCACGATAGATCCATTCCACGATACAAATTTCCCTCAGCTTTTGGATGCCTTCTTCTACAGTGTACCAAGGTAGGTCAGGTACCTCAAGTTGGTCTAATGTAGGCCATCTGACAGCTCATGCCTCAGTGAACCAGCTGAATAGGGAGTTGGTTCCTCTCTTAAGCTCTCTTGAAAGAAGAGTCTGTGCTTAGGGGTCCCATATTCAGAAACTCAGACTGACCTAATATTACATTTCTTGCACCAGTATCCCACACCCTCAGTAACCATTCCCAGGGATATTCCCCAGGCTTTTGCTTGTACGTATTTGAAAGCTCAAGCAGTTCTTTGTGAGTATAGTGTACTTCTTTTTGAGTAATCACATTGACCTCACCCTTAGGAGCTTTCCTTGCTTTAATTTTAGTTATAGGTCTAGCAGAAATAATCAATGGTGAGGGTGTTTCCTGGGTGTTCTCAGCACTATCTTGTAAGTCATTTCCCTCAGGCAATGGTAGAGATCCAGCCCCACCTGGCATTTCACCTTGAGTAGGTTGGTGGATCTGCTCAGGTGTGGGTTGCTTTGTTGATAGTAGACTACTGTCTTCAGCTGGGAGGGGCAGATCTATTGAGTAGGCTGATTCAATTGTTTCTAATGGTGGCATAATATCCTCCTTTTCTGGATCATCAGCCCATATATTCCCATCCCATGTTTCAGGGTCCCAATTTTTTCCTATCAATGCCCTCACTTTGGCTTTCGACACTGCTCTAGATCTCCCATTCAGTTGACATTGTAATTCAACCACTCGCATAATGAGACTTTGGGCCTGGTTCTCAGCAATATCGGCTCTTTTACTATAGGCAAGAAGGCTCTCCTTTGTAGCACAGGCCGATGCCTTCAAGTCCGTGAGTTGGCACTTAAGGTGTGCTTCTGAGGCTCTGAGGCAATCCCTCTCCTTAATCACATAGTCCATTGTAAGGAGGACCAGGCAACCAGCTTCCTTATACTTGGAATCTTGACAAAACTGCTGGAATATA